>MU735960.1:0-15002 GCA_026770625.1 Nicotiana glauca
TATTCCCTCTGTTTTTCCACTTTAAATTGTCTAGGTATGGTTTTATCTATTAAACAAACCTGCAGTTCAGAAACTAGTGGAACACCCTGCTGTCCAGCAGGTTCCACCAGCCCATTCCATGTGCATTGCACTTTTAAGCCTTAACTGAAGTTAGTTTATGACTGCTTATTAGGATTAACAGCTACAACCAATTTAATTCCCAATTTTAAACCACAAACAAATTCAAGCTTCAATCCAACAGTGATTGGGACGGAACTAATCAGTATTAGACATTATTGCCCTATTGTTCTAAACAAAACTATATAACTGATCGACGATGTTCGTTTAATCGATNTGGTTATTGGGCCAATAACAGGGGAAATACGGAACTGACTATTCGAATCAAATATGTATTCTATGGCAAACAACATTCAAGCAAAACAAACAGAAACAACAATTGACCAGATAAAAGGTCTTGAGGAAGAGAAACAAAGGAATTGATAACTTTAAAAAAAAAAGATACTAATGAAACTTAGACTAACAATTAAATAAATAAAGATAAAAGAAATAAAGAGGAAATATCTTGAGAAGAGAAATTAGAAATCAAACAAACTCGGGACCAAGCTCGGACTCGAAACTTTTGAGGCTAAACGGGATTTAATCGAGTGTTCTCAAGTGAGAACACTTCGACTAAAGCCCATTGAACCCTCAGAAACCTTCAAACGGGCTCGAAACTCTTCTAGGGTTCTTAGGGCTCGGATTGGGGGTTCGAGTAGTTTGGGTTCGATTCGAACCCAACCAATATTGGTTTGGTTACGAGGGAGGTTAGGGGAGGACCGGGTGTGAGTTTGGGGTCGAGTGAGGCGGCGCAGCCACCAGAAAGTAGTGGCGGCTATTAGGGTTCTTGACAAAAAATTTAGATTCGAGGAGTTCCGGTTTGATTCGAAGGAAGCCATGCTCGGGGTTGGAACGGGGGAGATGGGAGAGAAGAGTGAGATATGGGGGTTTGGTTTGAGACGGATTGAAAGGGTTTGGGGGGCCTTTGATACATTGGGGATTAATTGATTAATCTGGGCCGTTGGATGAAGGGATCTAACGGCTCGGATTAAAAGGAGATGACGGGGCGGTCCAGGTATGGAGGACGGGTCAGGGTCGGTTATGGAAAGGGTTAATCTTAGCCGTTGATCAAGCTGAGATCAACGACTTAGATCAGGGGTGGTCGATCCGACGTCGTTCAGATGCCTCTGGGGTGAGCTGATTCGACCGGGTATAAGCCAAGGTTTTTGGGCCTGGACTTGGTTGAAAAGAGTCGGCCCAAATACGGTTTGCTTTTCTTTTATTCTCAAAAATATTTCTTTATCTCTTAATTAATCCCAACTAAACTCCTAAATCACAAAAATACTAATTAATTCCTAATTGTGGAATCGAGTCCTAAATGCGATATTTTTGTATTTTTAACTAACTTAAACAAATAAGCATGCACACATAAATGCAAACAAATAAGAAAAATAACAACAAAATCCACAAAAAATTGCAAATAACAAAAAGACTATTTTATTTTAAATTTTTGGGAGTAATTTTCTTGCGGGGCAAAAATCACGTGCTCACAACTGGGAGTACACGAACAATGCGATTTATCGTCAATTCTAGTAATCGTTCTTCCTCTGAAGCTCAACAATGGGAGATGATAAGATCGATCAAACTCATCTACTATTTATTCATCCTTCTGACACGCGCGAGTTCAATTTTAATTCTAATTCAACTCACAAGACCTGAAAACTATCGATTGTGGTAGAGAGCGATGTGAGTTGCACTTCTAGCTAAACAGAAATTAGGGTTTGTGACTAGTACTTGTAAAAAGGAGTCCTTTAAGAGGAACTACATGAGGAATGGAAGACATGCAATGCGATTTTCCTCTCATGGATCATGAATATAGTATCGTAGAACCTTGTTAGTGAATTGCTTATGCATCTGATGCTCATTTAGGTTAGAAGGACTTAAACGAGAGGTTATTGTTAATCGTGTAATGATCTTCCAATTGCATAGAAAAATTGCAACAATCTCACAAATTTTGTAGACACTTATTTTATAAAGTAGAAAGAGTTTTGGTCAGAGTATGATGCTTTGGTGCCTTCACCTGGATGTCATTGTGTGAAACCAAAAGATTATATCGTGCATCTTCATCAGTAGAGGTTGCTTCAATTTCTGAGTGGTCGGAATGAATCATATGATCAAGCAAGGAGACAAATCCTAACGAAGACAACAGAACCAACATTGAATCAGGCCTATGCTCTGATTATTAAAAATGAGAGTTAGAGGTCAAACCCATATCCAGCCTTAGCTGTCAAAGTAGAAGCAAATGGTATGTAGGCTGGTAGAGGGACAATTCCTAGAGGAGAGCCAATTGCCATGCAAGTTGGTAGAGGACATCCCTATAAAGGAAAGAAACCTTTCATGATATATGGCTATTTCCATAAGAATGGGCATTTGAAAGAAAACTGATTTAAATTAATAGGCTATCCAAGGGATTTAAAGGCAAAAAAGCAGGTTGTGGCTAACAATCCTACTGGTGTTCTTGAGCATGAACAACAAACACAGATGAATGGAGAAAAAGGAGCAAGTTGTGATCAAGTAGCAAGGCATTTCTTCATTGAGGATCAGTATAGCAGATACTAAATATGTTGAATAAGGATACTTCTGTACCACAAGTAAACATGGAAAGTATTACTATATCTCTATGGCTAATTGCTCTAATAGTGAGTGGATAGTTGATTCGGGTGCAAATCATCACATAGTTGCCTAATTAGACTTACTGCATTTTAAAACTAAGTTAAAAGGTGAACAAAAGAACAAGTACAATTGCCCATTGGTGAGAGAACTAAAATTACTCATGCTGCTAGTGCAACTATTCTTAAGGATTTGGAGGTGAAAATTTGCAATTTGTTCCAGACTTCAAATTTAATTTAATGTTTGCATCCAAACTCATAAAAGAACTATGCTGCTCAGTTCATCTTTATCCTGACTTATGTATATTTCAGAACCTTTGGAGTGGCAGGGTGACAGGGATTGGTAAGGAAAAATAAGGCCTATATATGGTGAATTATGAACACATAGCAAAAGTATTGCAACAGATATCAACAACCACCACTCAAAAGCCAGAATTTGATGGTCATCTTTGGCATAAGAGATTAGGACATGCTTCAGTTAGCACAATGAAGCATATTAAGTCTTTTCAGCACGCAACAGTATACCTGAATGTATATAAGGATTATTCGGTTTGCCCTTTGGCTAAACAAAGTAGGCTGGTATTTCCTAGAAGTGTCAGTCCTTTGCTATTGCTACATATGGATGTTTAAGTTCCCTACGCATGATAGGAATAATTTTTTCTTGACTATTGTGGATGATCATTCAAGATATACTTGGGTACAGTTGCTGCAGTTAAAGAGTGATGTTACAGTAATATTGCAGAAGTTTCTTTCTATGCTTAGAACACAATTTAATGCAGTTGTTAAGACAATTAGAACATATAATGGAGGAGAATTTCTTAATAAACAATGCAATAACTTGTTGGATCACTATGGTATAGTACACCAAAGTAGTTGCGCATACACACCCCAGAAAAATGGGGTGATAGAAAGGAAACACAAACACATTCTTTACACGGTAAGGACACTGAAGTTTCAAGCTAATGTGCCAAAGGAGAGTGCATAGCTACTATTGTGTACCTTATCGATAGGCTTCCTACTATTTTTTTGAATTGGGAAACACCTTATGAGTTGTAGTATCATACATAACCTTCACTCAACCATTTGAGATTATTTGGTTGCCTATGCTATACTGCTACTTTGGTGCATGGAAACAAATTCTCAACAAGAGCCAAACCAATAGTCCATCGTGGGTACTCAAAAACTCAGAAAGATTACAAGCTGCTGGATCTCTCGACTAACCAATTGTTTGTTTGCAGGGATGTTGTGTTTAAAGGACACTTATTTCTTTTTGTTCAGCCTTCCCTATGAATACATTCCATGGTAACTGATAGGGGAGTGTGCAGGTTAATCATGAACCATTTCTAGATGACTATGACTTCCTACAACAAGAAGAACCTGAAGGCATTGAACATGCATCCACTTCTCATCCACAAGAAGTTGTAGTCCCACCAATAGTGGATTCAATTACAACTCCTGGTGTGGATAATGGACTTACTAAGGAAATGCAGAATGGGCATGCAACAAATGAGCACACACAAGGAGAAATAAGTACAACACCAAGTTACATGACTCAACACCTAACTTATGTGACATTGTAAGTGAGGAAGAGTATGAAGCAATACAAGATATAGATATAGTACTAGAGGTAGAACCTGCCCTTACAAGTGAATAACCAAGAAGATCTAGCAGAAGTGTCAAAGAGCCTTTGTGGTTGAAGGATTACATCACACAAAAGAAGGCTAATGGAACAACTATGTATCCTCTATCAGACCATTTAACATATAGCAAGCTGTTAGCATCTTACCATAGATTTATAGTAAAGATCTTTTCATTGATAGAACCTCAGAGTTTTGCAGAATCATCTAAAGAAAAAAGATGGGTGGAAGCAATAGAGTTGGAGATTAAGGACTTACAAGATTACAAGACTTGGGAGATAGTAGAATTGACTAAAGGAAAGAATATCATTGGCTCAAAATAGGTGTACAAGATAAAGTTAAAAGCAAATGGAGAAGTTGAAAGATTCAAAGATAGATTAGTGTTCAAAGGGTACAGTCAGAAGGAATGTCTGAATTATCATGAGACCTTCTCACCAGTTGCCAAGATGGTAATTGTGAGAGCATTTATTGGAGTGGCAACCTCAAAGGGATGGAACATGTATCAAATGGACGATCATGATGCATTTCTCCAAGGAGACCTATATGAAGAGGTCTATATGAAACTGCCTCAAGGCTTCAGAAGACAGGGGAGACAAAAGTTTGCAAGTTAGTAAAATCCTTGTATGGTTGGAAGCAGGCCTCGAGACAATGGAACATCAAACTTACTGAAGCTCTTCTGGATGCAAATCTCTATGATTACTCATTATCCACAAAGAAAAAGTGAATCGAATTTGTAGTTGTGTTGGTGTATGTTAATGACTTACTCATCACAGAAAATAATAAGAAATTTATTCAAGAGACAAAGAATGTTTTAAATAGGAAGTTCAAAGTGAAGGATCTTGGATAATATAGGTATTTCCTACTGATAGAAATCATGAGATCCAATCAAGGAATCTTGTTGAACCAGATGAAATATGCACTTCAACTGGTGTCTGATCTGGGAGCAACAAAGCCATCAAATACTCTACTTGATATGAATAAAAAGTTCGCTTAGTAGAGGTTGATAAACATGTTGGAGTACTAAAGATAAAATGTTGGCAGACATATCAGCCTATCAGATGTTGATTGGCAGACTGATATACCTAATAATCACTAGGCTAGATATCATATTTGCTGTGAAAACATTGACTCAGTTTATTCAATCACCTTAAGCAGTAGGGAAGTAACAGTAAGGGTAGTGAAATACATCAAACCGAATTTAGGAATATATATGGATTCTAATGAGTAGTAGGCATGCAGACAATCTGGTTTCTTACTATGATGCAGATTGGGCATCATGTCCTAACACTAAAATATACTGATATGGGTTTGTGGATCAATTTGGAGACTCATTGGTGTTTTGAAAGTCAAAGAAGAAACAAACAGTTTCAAGAAGATCAACAGAAGCAGAATATAGAAGCTTAGCAGCAGCTACTGCAAAAATTGTATGGTTACTGGGATTGTTTACACAACTCATTATATCTATCAAGCAATCGATGGATATAATGTGTGATAGCAAAGCTGCTTTACAAATAACAGCTAATCCCATATGTCATGAAATGACTGAACATATTAAAATATATTTTTACTTTGTTAGGGACAAGAGCAAGGAAGGAAGGATCAAGACACATCACATTGGAACTAAAGATCAACATGCAGACCTGTTAACTAAGGGGCTGGGAAGAATACAACATGAATCTCTAATGGACAAGCTAGGAGTGCTCAACATCTTACACCCTCCAGTTTGAGGGGGAGTGTGAGAAAGAATAATTCGATTGTGTAGTATCAATAATAGAAATGAGATTATTTATTTAATTTCAGAGTCACCACTTGGGGTATTTATGGTGTCCCAAGTCACCGGTTTATTTTAAATCCCAAATCAAGAAAATTTGACTCTTATTTATGGCCTGTGAACACAGAAGACCGGGTAAGGAATTCTGTTAACTCGGGAGAAGGTGTGAGACACTCCCAAGTATCGTGGTTTTAGCACGGTCTCTTAACTATTATTAATTGTCCTAATTATCTGAATGATTACATGTTTTAAAACTATTGTGCATTTTTAACTTTATAACCGCTTTTATTTATTTATGGAGTTATTTCTGGAACAAGTCACAATTGTCGTACACTTGTCGTTTTGGTACACATTGTAAACCGCATCATTGGAACTGTACCTGTGATCTACAACATGTTTATTTTTATTATTATTCAAAGTTGTGGTCGGGTCACGTGAAATGTGCACCTGAATCGGGGATTATGTATCATGACTATACTACGGGAATGTTCCCATAGTCACGATGATTAATTACGTGCCGAAAAGTTTGCATATCCACGTGTGATCGGCCTAGGCATGCTCCTACCGATCCAATCAATTAAGAGAGCAGTTAAAATATTTCAAGCCCAATATCAAATATACAAATGGCAAGTCCAAATTCACTTTTAATCTAACTAACAGTATATTCATTACCTCTTTAAACTATCATCACCTTTAATGCACTCCTGCCAATCATCTTCAGTCCCCACTTTTCTTTTTCTTTTTAATATCATTTGTTTTCTTTCCCTGAATATATCGGCAACAAAACTAGCCATAATTAGAATGTTCATGTTAAGCTTATGATAGGCTCATTGTAGAGAAATTTCCCACGCCCAGATACTTGTTTTGCTATCTAAGCCACCACCAAATTCAATTAATAAAGTTAATTTAAATCTAGAGTCATTAAAATGTTAAAAAAAATGCCTTAAACATATATATCTTAATGAATAGTTGTGATAAGCATTTTAAACTCATTCAAACCATTAAACTTACCCAAACAGATTTGATAAATAATCTACAAACAAACGGGCAACAGCAAAATGCGTAACAAATATCATCAAGGCACTCAAAATAAGGCAATCATATGCTAACTCATAGCACCAACTAAACAAAGCAAGGACAGACTAAAGGAGCGATGGAATCATGACATTAATTAAGCAATTATAACAATTACATTGTTTAAACTGAGCTACATACCTCAACAACATGAATCAAACTTAGCAGGACTAAATAAAGGCTAAGAACAACCGCAAATCCGGTTACAAATGAAGCGAAACAACAACAAACAAACAACGATCTGATCGAGACCTACGTCGGCACCAGAAACCTTGAACCCAACTCAAAAAATCGACTGAACTTTGAGCCGCGAACCTCGAACTCGGCAGCATCTCTTCGAACTCAGGGTTTTGGTTGTTACTGTATTATTTGATCCGAAAAGATCACTTTTGGTATGATTTTTGGAATCCAAAAATTGATGGGTTGTGTAATTGTAAGGTATTATTGGATAACACTGAATTAGAAGAATGACTTTTGATTAGTGTGCATGAAACTTTTGTTCTCTGTATTTGTATACTGAGTATGTGTTTTTTCGATTTCTCTTGTGGAGGGGGATGCCTATTTCTTTGGACAAAATGGGGGAGGGGGAGAGGGTTTGCCGTTTTTCAGCTTTTGGAAATTTGATCCTCCCTTCTTTTTTGTTGATGTCTCCCTTTTAAGGGATTGCTATGATGGTAAACAACTTTCACTTCCAATCAAGAGGTTGCGAGTTCGAGTCTCCCCAAGAGCAATGTGGGAAGTTCTTGGAGGGAAGGATGCCGGGGGTCTATTTGAAAACAGTCTCTCTACCTTAGGGTAGAGGTAAGGTCTGCATACACACTACTCTCCGCAGACCCCACTAAGTGAGATTATACTGGGTTGTTGTTGTTGTCTCCTTTTTAAGGGAAGTGGGGTGCTATTAGGTTAAAAGGGTTATGGGCTAAATACTTTGGGCTATCCGAAATTGGGCCTTTCCAACCCAAAATTTTAATCTTTTTTTGTACAAATAATGTACAATCTATACTATAAAATAAATAACTAACTCTCATCAATTAAAATAATTAATATTATATTATGAAACTATTTTTTGGTATTTTTCAAGATTGTATAAAAATAAAAATAGATAAAAACAGGTGTAAATAGTATTACTACATTAAGTATTAATTAACATTAAATTAAATAGATTTGAAATTAGTTTTTGTCTTTTTCGATTTTTTACATACTAAATAAAATAACAATAAGATTAGTGTATTATAATCCTAGAAAAATTCAAATAACTCAAATAAATATATAAAATATGTGAAACTGCTAATATATCTTGAAGACGTGGTGGGTCAAAAATTACATGTCTACATCTGCCTCTCTTTGACTGGAAACACAAAGAGTTTTTAGACAAAGAATAACGAGTCAGGTTTTTTGACCCAACCCTTATTTAGACTGACCAAAAACTAAAAGAAAAGAGAATGTGACCGAACCATGGTATCTGAGCTGCCTACATATCCTTGGCTATAAAGGAATCAGGCCACATGTAGTTTAGAAGTGAATGAGGTTATGTAGTGTGTGAAGAGGATGAGAGAGTCGAGTGAGGTTCCGTCCGAGGCTGCAGTCTGTGGTCCTGCTATTACATCAAAATTCAAGATTAAAAAGACTAACTAAGCCTATCAGCTACGTGTTACAAGATTCCTATCTATGAGTCTTCTGAAGCTTGATCTTGAGTCTTGGTTTGTTCTTCATGCGGACTCAGATCTGAATCTTGATTCTTGTTAGCTGCAGGTGCTAGTTAATTCCTTTTTCAACCTTTTCAGATCAAGATAGGACATGCAAAGCTTGTGAATTCAATTATATCTTGAGTAGTCCACATCTTTTCTCCACATCTGCACTTTTGATACACTTTTTTTCTTCTTTTATTCTTGATTGAGACTTTTTTTTGGTTATCGCAAACCCTTGTCGACCCGCATTCTTGAGGCGAGCTTCTGCTACTTCTAACTTGAATTGACAACAAGATTGGAGGTTGCCCTTATTCTTCAGGAGGGATCCTGCCCTCTCTGACCAGAACTTGAAATGAATTCCTTCATTCTCCAGGTGTGTGCCTGCTAATGACTTAAAACTAGAAATGAATTCCCTTGTTCTCCAGATGGACGCCTGCAACTGACTTAAGACTCGAATGAATTCCCTTGTTCTCCAGGTGGACGACTGATGCTAAAGCAAAATAGATAAAAATAAACGAAACTTTTCTGCCCCAATTTGTACTGGGAAGATTTGTGAGTTATTAGAAGAACTATAAATCACCTATGCTATTGATGAAGGATGCAATGATGAGAGTAAAATTAAATACTAGACTAGGATGTGCGTCCCCTGTGAGTAAAACCAAGAAAACTTTGACTAGCAAATAGATCTGCTAAAAAACATGAATGACCTAGACTAGGAAGTGTGTCTCCTTAAGAGGGGAAGTCTGAATTTGAAAAACTAAAAATTGGCCTTTTTTTCAAACCCAAACTTCCCCTCTTTTATTTTTTTTTAAAAATATTATCCTAGGAGAAAATTCACCAGACTAGGTTTTCTATCTTAGGAGAAAGATTCATTAGACTAAGATTTTGATCCTAAAAGAAAGTTCATCAGACTAGGTCCTTTTTTTTGTTATCTTAGGAGAGGGATTTATCAGACTAAGATTTTGATCCTAGGAGAAAGTTCATCAGACTAGGTCCTCTTTTTTGTTATCTTAGGAGAAAGATTCATCAGACTAAGATTTCGATCCTAGGAGAAAATTCATCAGACTAGGTTTTCTATCTTAGGAGAAAAATTCATCATACTATGATTTTGATCCTAGGAGAAAGTTCATCAGACTAGGTCCTTTTTTTGTTATCTTAGGAAAAAGATTCATCAGACTAAGATTTCGATCCTAGGAGAAAGTTCATCAAACTAGGTCTGTTTTCTTTTTCTTTTTTGGTATCTTAGGAGAAAGATTCATCAGACTAAGATTTCGATCCTAGGAGAAAATTCATCAGACTAGGTTTTCTATCTTAGGAGAAAAATTCATCATACTATGATTTTGATCCTAGGAGAAAGTTCATCAGACTAGGTCCTTTTTTTGTTATCTTAGGAAAAAGATTCATCAGACTAAGATTTCGATCCTAGGAGAAAGTTCATCAAACTAGGTCTGTTTTCTTTTTCTTTTTTGGTATCTTAGGAGAAAGATTCATCAGACTAAGATTTCTATCCTAGGAGAAAGTTCATTAGACTAGGTATTCCATCTTAGGAGAAAGATTCATCAGACTAAGATTTCGATCCTAGGAAAAAGTTCATCGGACTAGGTCACTTTACTTTTTTCTTTTTTTTTTATATTTTAGGAGAAAGATTCATCAGACTAAGATTTTGATTGGGAGGAAAATCCACCAGACTAGGATTTTTTATCATAAGAGGACAAAATGTTAAGATCAATGGCAAGATTTTATGCATAATAGCAAGACAAATAAAGGCAAATATTTGAGAAACTTCCCTTTTGTCGGCTCTTCTCTTCTTTTCTTTTTTTTCTCTTTTTTTCAAACCACTTGTTAGTTTGTATGGGTCCACCAAACCGTAGAGTACCTGGTCCTCTACAAGGTTCTACTGAGAATACTAATAAAACAATATGTAAATAAGGCAGTTGATTTTTACGTGGAAAAATACCACACAAGGGGATCAAAAAACCACGACCTACACCTATAGGGTTTTAACTTCACTAACTTGTAATCTACCTATTACAAGCCACTTTACAATAATTTCTATTGCAAAGGATTTACTCAACTAACTTGTGGTACTCTTACCACAAGCCACTTTGTGACTTCCTAGTTACAAAGGCTTTTTCTAACTTGTGATGTTCTCACCACAAGCCACTCTGTAACTCTACAATTACAAATACTTTTCCTTATGACTAAATCTAGTCATAACATAAACTCAAGGAGTTTATGGATTTTCAAGAGGATTCCTAATCAAACGCTTATAGGTAAGCAATTTAGGAGATACAATAAGTACAATAAAAAAGATACAACTCAACTAAGACAACAATAGGCTATCTTTTAGGAACTAGTCCGTAGTAGCATTCAACCTTGTTCTTCAAGCTTGTGAGGATTGATTTCTCTATTTTTGCAGGAGGCTTGAATGAGAAATAGAAACCTTCCAGTGATGTTTTGTATAAAGCATATTGTGTGTACATCTAGATCACATCACTTAACAAGATGTGAGTACTTTGTTTGGTTAGAGAATGAGTGGGCGGACATTGCAGTGCGGCAAAAATAGTGCCATCAGTTACTTCATTTCTAGCTGTGTCCAATTGACTATGTACTGTTATGAGGAAACCACAAGAGTATCGGGTTCTTGTATGGGTTCCTAGCTCCTGAAGCTGTCGCAGTTCGCCTTTAGCTGGAATCCGTTAAATCTTACAGCAGTCCAAGTAGGTCAGGTTCCTTATCTGGTTCTTAACAGTAAGTTTGTTAGATCATCAAAACATAACGCAAGAGTATTTAAAGTCTATCAATTTCCCCTTTTTTGATTATGACAAACTTAACATTTAAAAGGTGGAATTTGGGCAGTAAGAACCAGTTTCAAAGAATTAGGGAACTCAGGAGAACACAGAGTTTCCCCTGAAACTATGCCTTATGGTAATAATAGTTTACATTGTCAGAGCATTAAGAAATTAAGAACCAGTTCCCCCATGTGTTTCCCCCTTTTGGCATCATTAAAAAGAACAATAGCACAAAGAAGTCCACCTAAGCTAACTCATGCCACAAATGTGCACACAATCATGATAGAGAATAGATCATAGAGAGAGTAATGACATAATAAAATGAGGATTTATATTAATAATGATTTAATATGCCTCTGCCTTTTGAAAAAGGAAGAGGCAACATTGGACGTGTTAACATGAGCAGTAGTAGTTAATCCCAACCATAGAAAAAAGAAAACAAAAAAAAAACAGCATCCGCCAAACCATCAACAAAGAAACAAAACATAAGAAACATATCCAGAAAACTGGTCACTGAAGGGTACTTAGGGGGCACTAGGAGGAAAAGGCTTGGTAGCTGCAACAAGTGTCTGGAGAACGAGGTCTATTCGGGCGTTTCCCAAATTTTGCTCATAGAGCAGTTCTGCCTTCAGGTTCTCCACTTGCGCCCTGAGATCAACATTTTCCTGTGTCAAGCGAACCACTTCATCATTCGACATGGGAACCCCTCAGGCTTGTTGACCTTCCAGGATAGCATTTCTGGCCTTCAACCGACGAATTTCCTCATCTGCACTGTTCTGGGCATTGATAAGCTGAGAAACAATTGATGCACTTCCTACCCCCATACTTTTCCACACACTCGCACTCTTCCAAAGTTATCTGTGAGAAGGTATGCTTTTGAGTCCCCACTTTACCTATTCCCAGTGGAACTTAAAGAATTTGAACACTGGAGTAAGCAAGAATCCATAGGGAAGACCATGATTACCGTCCTTGAAGGTGGCAACCTTTTGCATGTGTTCAACCATAATGGCAGGCAGACTCACATGATTGAAACCGTCCAGTTGCTCCATAAGGAATATGTCAGACTTAGAAGTCACTGATGTCCTTTTAGCTCTAGGCAACAAGACTGTGTTAACCAATTCAAACAACAACTGGTAAACATGTATTAGTGCTTTCTTATGGATCCGGTCCCCTTTCTGATTAGCATTGTCTTTCACCACTGCATTTCTGAAGTTATACTGACAAACATCTCATACACTCGACACCTTAACTGTAGGAACTTTTAAAATCTCTCTAAGCAATTTTACATCAAAGACGATGTCAACCCCATTGACCAAAGCACATACATGGTCAGTATCAACTGGAAAGAGACCAGCAAAGAAACTTTGTACCTCCTCCTCATACACCTTAGGTGCATCAATGTGAAATAGATGCACCCATTGTTGAAACTCGACCATTTCCAGAATTTGGCACATTCCGTCCATCTCAGAGATTGTTGGGTCAAACGTACGACCTAGCAGAACTTTTTGATGCCTTAGGCGCTTAGAACTAAGGATGACTTCACTTCTCATTTTCTTCACAGAACTAGGTTCTTCAATATATTCAGACTTGCGTTTCCCAAACTTCTCTCCACTGAATTTGCCTTTTCCCTTGGACTTGACTAGTACATCCTTATCAAACATGGAAAACTCACTCACTACCTTAGACTTAGATGTTGACCCTTTCTCAATTGAATCAGGCTTTGCCTTTTTCGAGGACCGCCTAACAAGTGAACCAGGTTCCTCTGGGGTTCTCTCTTCCACCTCGACTACAGGGATAACATCATCACTTACAGGTACACCATCCTTTACCAACTTTCTTCTTTTCTTCTTACTACTCTTCTTGCTCTTTTGAAGAGCTGAATCGTAGGCCACTTTGACTTGAATCTTGAATTGTGACATAGGCAGACCATGGACCAGGTCCTTCTGAATTAGTTTGTTCAGACTTGAATGGCCTTGACTTCTATGCCATAGTTCAGCATCATCGTCAACAACTTTCAGACAACTCAGATCACCACTCTGTAAAGATTCGAAATCAGCAACATAGATGTTCTTTTATCTTTTGGACACCAGTACTATTTCACCGGTCACAAGGTTAGTGATTGTACATATTTTGGACAAGAATTCCACATTGTTTCCTTTATCACAGATTTGAGAAACACTCAGGAAACTATACTTAAGCCCATTGACATAGTACATATTTTCAATAGAATGAGTGAGTGACTTCCCAACTTTTCCAACTCCAAGAATGTAGCCTTTTTTGCCATTGCCAAAGGATACACTCCCTCCTTGCAGGACTTTTAGTGAAAGAAAGTCTGTGGTGTTCCCAGTCATGTGTTTTGAACATCCACTATCCATGAACCATTTTTGACCGCTTCCTTTTACTGTTCCCTGCACAAGAGATTAGAAGTTAGTTTTAGAAACCCAAACAAGCTTGGGTACCTTGTAGTTAGCAAGAGGATGAATAAGAATTCTCTTAGTCCATGCAGGTAATGTGCATTTTTTATGAGTGGAACCTGGTCCCTCTTTTGTAGTCACGGTTTCAGCAACCACTTTGTCTTTCTGAACTGATTGATTCTTGGCCTGGACACTTTCCTTGAAGTGCCCAGTGTTCCCAAATCGGGTACGAGGCCAGTTATCAAAGATAGTGACATACTTACTGTCAGGGTTGTGAGGAGTTTTCTCCCTTTGGAACCCTGCTCCATGCCTTTTTTCACAATTATTAGCAAGCAAGGCAGTGGTAGCTTCTGAGGACCAGGGCCACTTTATAGATTTTTCAAGGTCATTCATTACTCTTTCTATATTAGCTTGGAGAAGCTCATTTTTCTCTATTTCAGCACACATCCAAAACTTCAAAGCTTTCACCTCATTTTCAAGCCTAATATGTCCCTCACTTGCTATCTCCTTTCCTTTTTAACACTTTCAGGTTTTGACTTAGTCCATGGTTTCACTATTATTTCCCTTTGGTCTACAATTTCTACCAACAGATCACTCTTTTCTTTTCTGAGGATTTCAAAGATTTTCTTATGTGCAGTAACTGTAGCCACTAAGTCATCTCTTGTATGTTCAGATTCTACTAATTCTAATATCAACGAATCCCTTTCCTCCGCAAGACTATGGAAGGCAGTGACTAAAATATCAGCTAAACACATGAGTTTTTTTGGAGAATAGGATTTCAGATTTCTCTAAACATCCCTAAAGTTTACCTCTTTGTTGCCATTGTCTTCATTAGTGTCACACCTTTTTTTTCACGGCGCTTTAACATACTCCGGCGAAAAGGAATATATATATAAGCGCAAAAAGAGTTTTTCCAAATAA
>MU735962.1:0-41718 GCA_026770625.1 Nicotiana glauca
AAATTGAAGCGCCTATAAATAAGGCAACTCCGACCTTGGGGTGTACAATTTTTCAATAAAATTCGCAGTATTATACTGCATTTTATGAAAATTATTGTTATGTCAGTGAAAGTGGGGCGAAAAATGAACCTATTTCGCAGGTATATACTGCGATTTACTCAAATTCGTAGTATACAACTGCGAAATAGGTATTAAAAATTTTTATTTTTTATATTACCTGACATTTCGTAGTAAACTACTGCGAAATATACCTGGGCCCATTTCACAGATTGTAGAAAAGTAACTTTTTTTTTTTAACATTAAAAATGTATTTTATGTTAAAAAAACCATTAATTAGGTTCCAGACTCGCTAAGAGATTGGCTATTTAAACTCTCAAATTAGCGCGCCCAAATCCATTGAAAACAGCAGACGCTGACAATGGAAAATCTCTATGTTTCAAGGAAATGAGGTTCAAAGCAGCTACCACCAATGGCTATGTTAGCGAAGCCTATGAAAATCTTCTCCACAGACTCAACAGCTATCATATTGACTACTCATTTTACGGTCATCTCTTACAACTATGCAAAGAACATTGCCTTATTCGTCAAGGCAAGCAGCTCCATGCTCGCCTTGTTCTCTCATCAACCATTCCCAACAACTTCCTTGCATCAAAACTCATTAATTTTTACGCCAAAACCAAACACCTCAAAGAAGCCCACCATGTGTTCGACCAAATACCCATGAAAAATACATTTTCTTGGAATGCCCTTCTCATTGGTTACTCTTCCGAGAATCACAACTCAGAAACTCTGAAGTTGTTTTCTTCTTTTTTGTCTCAGAATTTTGGTTCTGCTGACGTGAGACCTGATAATTTCACAATGACTTGCGTGTTAAAAGCTCTTTCCGGGCTGTTAGTGGATTCTGTTTTGGCTAAGATAGTTCATTGCTACGTTGTTAAAAATGGGTTTGATTCGGATGTGTTTGTATTGAATGGTTTGATCACTTCTTACTCGAAGTCAGGTGATATGGTATCAGCGAGAAGCGTGTTTGATGAAATTCCTGAAAGGGATGTGGTGTCGTGGAATTCTATGATATCAGGTTATTCACAATGTGGGTTTTACGAGGAATGCAAAGGATTATTTAGAGAAATGTTGCATTTAGAAGGTTTTAGACCTGATGGGGTCACGGTGGTGAGTGTTCTACAAGCTTGTGCACAGTCAAATGATCTTATTTTGGGAATGGAAATTCATCGATATGTTATAGAAAACAAGATTGAAGTTGACATTTTAGTTGTTAACTCGATTATTGCACTGTATTCGAAATGTGGTAGCTTGGATTACGCCAGAGAGCTTTTCGAGGAGATGGGTGAAAAGGATGAGATAACTTATGGTGCAATGATTTCAGGCTACATGAATTATGGATTTGTTAATAGAGCTATCAGTCTTTTTCAAGAAATGGAGAAACCATGTTTGAGTACTTGGAATGCTGTTCTATCAGGTCTAGTTCAGAATAATCTGTACGAACGAGCTTTAGAGTTAGTTCGTAAAATGCAGTTATCACGTGTTCAGCCTAATGCCGTGACCCTCTCAAGTATTCTTCCAGCAATTTCTGATCTATCATTTGCAAAAGGAGGGAAAGAAGTCCATGCATTTGCGATTAAGAGTGACTGTAATCACAATATATTTGTTGCAACCGGAGTTATTGATACCTATGCAAAACTGGGGTTTATCCAATCAGCACAGCGAGTTTTTGATCACACAAAAGATCGGAGTGTGATTATTTGGACAGCAATTATCTCGGCATATGCTAACCATGGAGATGCCAAGGCAGCAATTTATCTATTTAACGTGATGCTGAGTAATCGCATAAAGCCAGATTCCGTCACATTTACTGCTGTATTGGCAGCTTGTGCCCATTCAGGACTGATTGAAGATGCTTGGAGAATTTTTGAGTTGTTAGAGAAGTATGGAAGTCAGCCTTTGGATGAACATTATGCTTGCATGGTGGGGGTTCTAAGTCGAGCAGGAAAGTTATCTGAAGCAGTTGATTTCATCAAAAAGATGCCAATCGAACCCAGTGCAAGGGTGTGGGGTGCACTACTTAATGGAGCTTCAGTTTATGGTGACGTTGAAGTTGGGAGATTTGCATGTAGTCATTTATTTGAAATAGAGCCTGAAAATACTGGAAATTATACCATCATGGCAAATTTATATTCAAAAGCTGGGAGGTGGGAAGAAGCTCAAGATCTTAGGAAGAACATGAAAAATTTTGGATTGAAGAAGATCGCTGGTAGTAGTTGGATGGAAACATGTCGAGGCCTAAAAAGCTTTTTAGCAACAGATGAATCAAATGAAAACGGTGGAGAAGTTTATGGGATATTGGAAAAAATGCTTGGTTCGATGAGGGATGAAGGTTATGTGATGATGAATGGATTTAACGAGGAAACCATGTGACAAAAATGCTGGTATTAGTAAGAAGTTGCACTGAAGTAGTAATTTTATGGGTTTCACGCAAAAGATTACAGGGTTGCCATCAACTCTGAGTATCATTATTCAGAAGTATTGGGTTCCTTGTTATTCTGTGAGGAACAGGAAGTTGTTTACAGCATTAATAGTCTTGAATATTGCTTGCGCGAAGCCATTCTGCTGGAACTGAAGATGCAACATTTCAGGCGATAAGACTGCTCCTGAAAGAATTGACATATGGTGTAAATAGTAAGTGACAAGACACAAAGCAGAAATTGAAGCCAAAGGGTAACTTTATGCAAGCATATATACTCCTCTGGGGACAATATTTGTCGTTCAGTTGATGAAAATACTTCGGGCAGAGGATCATCAGCTTGCCAAAGTCCTTTTTGGAGGTTATAGCGCCCAATCTTTTGTAATTGGCAACAATTATTGTACTAAATCTAAACATTGTCAATGAGTAGTAACAATCTTCTTTGATGGGCCTTGACACTTCAATCGTGCACATAAATGTCTGCTGAAGGTTTCTTTTTTATCGGAAGTATACCAGACAGAAACCGGTGTAAGTAATATGAACTCCAATTTCTGTTAGAGTTTCCATTTCCCAAGTAATATGCGATCCTACAACTGTTACGTTAATAGAGGACATTTTTGAAGCAGGAGCTTCATCTGCTCTTTTCCGTGAGACTAGTCCATGATTTCTTTAGAATGATCACAAGTAACGTTAGCTCACAATTAATAGAAATTTGTTATGATCAGTGGCGGAGGCAGGGGGGCGGAAGGGGGTTCATCCGAACCCCCTTCGCCGAAAAATTACACTGTATATATAAGGCAAAATCTGTTTTTTACCTCTATATATTAAGTTTTGAACCCCCTTAACACAACCTAAAAGTGTAGTTTAGTGGTCAAGGGGGTTCAAAATATTCATAAGGGTCATAGGTTCAATTCTCACTAGCTACAAATTTTTTTTTTTGAACCCCCTTCCATGAGATTCTGCCTCCGCCACTGGTTATGATGCATGTTCAATGTCCTTTCTTTTTTTCTTTGAGGGCCTGGGGAAGGTTGTTACAACCTATGTTTCTTCGCTTGTATGGCTTTTTGTCATGTTCAAGATATTATCAGTATGCTCATTTATTTGATTCACCGGTCTTGGATAGTTTAAAGTACACAAGTTGCTTGACCTTGGTTAATACTACTCGAGTAGGGGTAGGTCTAAGAAGTATTGGGGTGAGCTGATTAGACAGGGCATACTATTGCTCCAGCTTACCGAGAATATGACCCTCGATAGGAAAGTGTGGAGATCGAAAATTAGGATGGAAGAATGACAGGTAGTCACTAGTGTCACTTAGTCTTACTAGTAGTGCTAGTACTATTTTTGTATTTCTCTTACTGGTTCTTTATAATTACATGTCATGCCATTTGCTTCTACTGCATTCTTGTTGCTACTGTTTGTTACTTTATGTTCATTGTTCCTTGAGCTGAGGATCTGTCGGAAACAACCTCTCTGCCTTAAGAAGGTAGGGGTAATGTCTGTACGCATTACCCTCCCCAGACCCCACCTGTGGGATTACAGTGAGTTTTTTGTTGTTGTTGTGAAACTTAATTATCCTTCAGAATCTTACATAGGGAAATTCTTCATTGCAGTTGCTGCGGCCATGCCCATCCCAACAATTTTAATCATTCATCCAATTGGCTGACGCTTTAGGTCGGATGCACCCCATGTTCGCAATCCCAAGCTTTTGTCTTCTTTCAACCTACCAAGTATACAGATCTCAATACTTAGTTTTTGATGCAGAGAATGTCACAAGTTCTATTTACCATAGTTTATTACAACATTGTGCACAAACCCCAAAAGGCAGCTGTGAGATATGAAAAGGGAAGAATGTAACTATGGTAAGTGACAAGAGCCCTTGATAAGTGCAGGCTACAGTGGGGGAACAACTTACACCAAAACTAAATTATTACTTATGACTTTGTTTGTAGGGCCAAAGGGTGTACATATTTTCCATCAATGGGCCAAATTGATATTTTTGCTCTTCTGCTTGTTCTTTTTCACCATGTTGTTAAACAGAGATAATGAAAAGAAAGGAATTATTGTAGTTGTTTAAACTGGACACATGCTTCTGGACAAAGGCCAATATTCCCAGCCATTCCCTTCCATTCTACTCTACCTAATTCATCTCCCTAGGCTTTTCTCTGTCTCCCATACATTCACTTAATAATGCATCTTTTATTTCTAACCAATTTTTTAGCTTTTTGTCCTTCTGTCACATAATATCACTGGAATTATCTAGTCCTTCTTTACATATGAACATGCCATTTACAATATCATTTATTTTCACTGAGAGCCTAAATAGAGCGAAATGAATATAGATGTTTATATAGTTGAACTCGACTAGTTTTTAATTGAGACAATAATTGGTTGATCGATATTGCATTTTTGCCCGGGAAATTGACGGTCACAAGATATAGAAATTTACAAGTACGACTTTCCCCACCAAGGGAGCCTTAAAGCAACGGTCAAGTGGTCTCCGTGTAATATAGGTCATGGGTTCGAGCCGTGAAATTAGCAACCTTGCTTGCATCAAGGTAGAACCTACATCACACCCCTTTTGGATGCGGCCCTTCCCCGGACATTGTGTAAACGCGAAATGCTTTCCTCACCAATGGGAGCGTTGGAGCAATGGTCAACTTGTTTATGCATGACCTATGAGTTACGGGTTTGAAGCAACGACCAACTTGTCTCCGTGTAATATAGGTCACAGGTTCGAGTCGTGAAAACCTATATCACACCCCTTTGGGATGCGGCCCTTCTCTGGATCCTGTGTAAATGCGAGATGCTTTCCTTACCAAAGGGAACCTTGGAGCAATGGTCAAGTTGTTCTGCATGACCTATAGGTTGAGGCTGCCTACATTACACCTTCTTGGGGTGCGACCCTCCCCTGAACCACGTGTAAACGTGGGATGCATCAAACTACTTTTTTTTTTTACTTTTCCCACCACAAAGCCAAAAAAGGGAAGTTACACATTTGGCCGCTCGACAAAAAATTATTTATATCCGCTAGCCAATATAAACATATTATACCTACTTATACATATATTAGACAACTAGTAGTTATTTCTTTGGGGAAAGGTGGCTATACAGTGTAAAATTTCCTGGAAAAAAAGGATTATAAAACTAGTACCACTTGGGATCTTCAATTGATTGTTGTGTAGCCCACAAGCAGTGTTACTCTATTATGGTCTAAAGTGATTATTGCACCACTATGGATTCCTAACCCAGCCACTCTTTTTTCCTTTTGCTTTCACTTTTTCCTTTTCTATAGAACTCTTTTGATTTCCCTTTCTGTTGCTTTAATTATATAAGGAAAAAGTTTACAAGAACCCTAGAACAACTTTTGTTACTTGACCGTGGAATTCTCATTATTGCAAGATTTGTGTAACATTAATAATTACTTTTTTAAGAACTACATATAGCAGTATTATTAAGCAGAATAAAAATTACATTGAAAAAGTTTTGACAACTTATAGTAGTTTTTTAAAAGAGCTTTTGACTCCTCAAAGTAATAATGTCATAGTAATTTTTTCTTTACCACATGCCATGAATTGTATTTGGATTTTAGATATTATTAGTCCGCGAAAAAATAATTGGCAAGTAATTTTATGTTTTTTTTGGGGTGTTTTTCGCAATATGATGATATATATCGATCAATTATAATTGCAAACTAGTAAGAGTCGTTTATATATTTGTGTATTCATTCTAGTGTATTCAAAAGAATTATCATAATTATATTATTTTCATACCGATGGTTACTTTCTTCTATCTAAACTTTAAGGTTGATTATATTTCGAAAAAATTAGACATATCGACTCCATGTTGCATTCTTTTACTCTATAGATCAAAGGAATAAATGTTGTTGAATGGAACAACAAATAGGTTATATGTTCTACTTAGAGGCGGACCTACCCTTTGGGTACGAGGGTCATCGGCCCAGTAACTTCGAAAAAAATATATGTGTGTATGTGTATATATCTTAAATAACAAGTATAAAATTTTGGTTGGTACCTTAAAATTCAAATCTTAGGCAGTTGCACTAGTCGATTTGGGGGGCACAACTGTCTACATTTGATTCCAACTCTAGTATTTGCTTAAATATTTATTTGACGGTGCCCCTGCAACCTTCAAATTCTAGATCTGCCTCTGCGCTACTGCGTCAAGAAGTGAGGTACAAATAGTGATGATCACCCCGGGTATGCGCTAGCGCCCTTGATATACACTCTAAAATCCAAGAATACTTAATCTAATAACACATTAGATTACATTAATAATATTAAAAATAATTACATTATATTTCACTAATTTGACCTATGATGATATGATAATAATATTGAAAAAGAAATACCAGACTCAGTGCCTATAAAGCCCACACGTTCTAAAAACTCTTACCTTTCCCACCAAAGCACATGACCCCATAATGAAAGATCAAAAACCCTTAGAATCCATAATCATGTCTACACTTTCCACCTTTACTCCGCCTCAACTCTCCGATCTATCACTTTACTTTTCCGCCCTCTACCACCGCCATCACCGCCGTATTTTCTCTCTCCTCTCTTCTCCCACCCTCTTTTCTCTCACCTTACACCACCTCCACTCCCTCTCCTTACACAATAAGTCTCTCCTCATAGCCAGACACCTATTGTCCAAACTTGCAATATTCACTCATTTCATGCACAATGATACAATCTTGCCACCACCCTCCACTACTTCCATGAAACTCCGCGATTTAGACGCCGTTCTCCTCCTCCTCCTGCTCTGTGAACTCCGCCAACATGATCCAGAAGCACTCGATCTCCCTCCATCCAGGTGCGCGTTAGATAGTTTGTAATATATACTAGGGTCGCTTGGTTTGAAGACAAGTTATACTGAGATTAGTTATTGCTGAAATTATTAATTATATTGGGATTAGTTATGATGAGATAAGTTATCCATATATTATTTCTTATCAATTGTTTGGCATGTTGTATTAATTCTGGGATAGTTATTTTTACTGCTTTATCCGGGATTATAATGATAGTATAAGTTATCCCGCTACTATTTTTAATCTCGGGATAACTTATCCAAGGATTAGTAGTCAAATAAGTGATAAGGCAGTACTAAATTTTTGTCCCAGAATTATTTTTGCTTATCCATCGTACCAAACGATCCCTGAGGCTTTATGCATTAAAATACTTGATATTTTAATTCTATTTAAAACTTGAATCAAAATTTGAATGAACATTTTATTTTCATGAATCATGATATATGATGACATATCTGATCAATAACCTTCTCCCAACTCTACAAATTCATGCCTTTTTCGAGAAGTAGCTAAGTCAATTTGCCGTAAGGGTGTCTAATAGGTGGGCCGGGCCGGGATGTGCCTGGATTTTTTGACCCGTACGGATCCGGTTTCGGGTTAGGTTTTAACGGGTTTAACGGATTCGGGTTAATCCGGGTAAAAATTGAACCATAAAGGTTACGGGTTGAGGGGGCCGGGCCGGGCCGGGTTTAGTGTATTTTTAATTTTCTTTTTTTGGAATTTTATATAACTATTGTAAGTTATATTAATACTTTGTATTAATTTAAAGAATACAGGGAAGTTGGGAAAAAATTACACTTATAAATTGCAAGTACTACATTTATTTCAAAATTCAAAATTAAAGTTTGCATTTAAAAAGTAAATTAACAAAAAAATAGTAAAACTAATTTTTCATCCATAATAAATTAATAATACTTCAAATTAATCTAACAAACTAAAACATTAAGCATAAATACGTCTAATAATTTTAAAATAATACAAATTGTCTTAAAATCTTAAAATAACACATATATAGCATATTTTAAAAATAAGACGTTACCCTCATATTCTAAAATTTGAGTATTTATAGTTTTACACCCTAAATATATACACTATATGTTAAATTCCAACAATTTTAAATTATGTTAATTAGTATACAATAATTAGTATATTCATGGTATATTTATAGTATATTCATGGTATTTTTATGGTATATTCATAGTATATTCATGTTATATTCACGTTCCGGGTTGGGCCGGGCCGGTTAACCGGTTTAATGGCACTGTTCATCTAACGGGTTTTACCGGGCCGAGTAATTCGTTTCAAAAATTTAAACCGTCCAAACCCGGTCCAACCTTCCCTTATCGGTCCGGGCCCGTTCCGGATTCTACCAGTCTGGGCCGGTCCGAAACCGGGCTGACCCGGCCCGTTTAACACCTCTAATTTGCTGTACACAAACTTATCAGTATTTTTTCCAAAAATAGTGTTCTTGTTTTGATTATATCTTTTTATATGTTTTTTCTAATAGGTGGCGCCTTGTTCTTTGTCAATACATTGCCAAAGACGCGCTAAAACTCTCCACCATTAGGAGCTCTAACAGAGAAGTCATAATGAAGTTTACTGAGATGGTAGCAGCATACATGAATTTTACCAATGCCATGAATCATACAGGTAATCAGTGATTTTACGGAGGATTTTTGGTACGTAGTGTCAATATTTAAAGAGGTGAACCAGCGAAATATATCATTATAATAACAAGGGTTGTTCTTTTTTAAAATTTATACCCAGTATTTTTATTTTATATATATATATAGCTATTCCGAGGGATGTGTTGTTTAGAGATTAACCGGTACTTATTTTGTCCTAAAATTTTAAACTAAAAATCTCAACTTCAAAAAAACTTCAGCACATTTTTGTCCCAAGATTTGAAACTGCAAAAACTGAAATTCAGAATATACTGACTAAGAGCCCGTTTGGCTTAGCTGATAAGCATTAGATGCTGAAAAACACTTTTAAGTGTTGAAACTGATTTAAAAAATAAGCAGTTACGTATTTGGAAAAAAGTGCTGAAATTAATTAATAGGCAGCTGAAGAAATGGGTATACGAAGAGTTTTGTTTTAAAAATAAGTATTTTAGGGATAAAATAGTAAATATTTTAGTTAAACGTAAAGTGCTTATAAGCTGGAATTGATAAGTTGGGGGAGACCAACTTATGACTTTTGGCTTATAAATATTTAACTTATAAACACTTTTAATTTTATCAAACGCGTAGATAAGTTAAAAAGTGCTTATAAGCCAATTTGACCAGCTTATAAACTTAACCAAACACCCTATAATTCTTAAATAACATCCCTTTAGAATGGATACTTCGTGTCATTTCTGCTCCGCCAGGTAGCGGCGGATGTATAGTGCTTTGAGGCATGGGTTCAATTGGATCCATTATTTTCTATTTAATATAATTTATATTTCCAAAGAACTCAAAATCTTATAAATATTGAATCCGTCTATGTTAATGCAGGTGGTAGTGGAGGGAAAGATAGGAAGGAAGTGGCAACGTCGGTGGCGGTAGTGGTGGCGCTGCCGTCAGTGGAAGTGAGTGGCGGCGGAGGGGGAGAGTGTGTTATATGCAAAGAAGAGACGAAAGAAGGAAGAGATGTTTGTGAATTGCCATGTCATCATTTGTTTCATTGGATATGTATTTTGCCTTGGTTGAAAACGAAGAACACTTGTCCATGTTGCCGTTTTCAGCTACCGTCCGATGATGTTTTCGCCGAGATCCGACGGTTGTGGGAGGTTGTGGTCAAGACGAGTGATAGTGCAATGTTTGTAGGAGTTGATTAATTCAGTCATGAAAAAATGCATGGATCAAATTTTAGTAGCAATCTTTATCAGCTTAATTAATAGCTAAGAGTTAAAAAAATCTTGTAGAAATACATACTAGTAATAGTTTTGATAGGTTCTTTCTTCTGATCAAAATGTGTTGCAATCTTCATTTACCATTTATCAATCAATACTAATGGTCACACATTGAAAGTATATTTTTATAATGACAGTCAATTTATAGTAACTTTTTTCCCTTTATTTCGATTTGAGACTAGTTGCTTTATGGGACTATCAAATTAATGATGCTTTATAAGGAGAGTATTTTTATCATCTTAGAATTAATACTTATGGCCAGATACTGAAAATCGCGTCAAAATTAATGTATATTTCAAATGAGCTTGGTAAAAGGTGAATAATGGTCAAAACCTGCAATCCAACTAAATTAGTCTATTTTATGAAACTAGTGTGATATAATTTGAGATGGATGGAGAGTATTTTTACCTTTATGGACAATGAATATAATTTGAATTCGAACACAGGATGAAAAACCAAAAACAATATAGTTTGAGCAAAATGTGTTAGCTTTCTTTGCTTTGTGGCCAACTTTAGGTATTTAGATAAAGTTGATGAGAACTAGATTTAGTTTTAGGGGATTATGCATAGCTATCCTTTACTGACAATTGGGTGGTTTGTGGTCTTAATTGAGTATTCTATTACTTTATTTAGTATGTGTGGAGTTTTCCTATTTAATATGACATTTTGTCATTTTGTGTATGTTTTGGTGTATTATTGCAACATATTCCTGCAAAGTTTTAATTCTTCCCATTTTAGCTGAATTTGTGTATGTTTTTGGTGGACTAGTGCAACATAATCAATCATAATGGTAAATGAGGAGCTAGAATTTCACCTCTTTCGTATACAGTCAAATTGATTGTGCACACAATTGTTCTTCTTTGATGTTCTTTAATCTTTCTCATGTATCACTGGTGTGAATGGCAATTATCAGGTAGAAATAACATCACGTAGCCACTCTAAAGGGTTTAATATTTAGAAATTACTCGGTGCGTTTTAAATTTTAGTTTTTCAGTTTATTTTTTTGTGACAAAAATATTTTGAAGTTAAGATTTTTAATTCAAAATTTCAGAACAAAATTAATCTGTCTAATCTTTCAACAGCATCAATGAGAATGGCTATATGTGTCCGGGCAAGATGACCTGTTAAGTATGCAAAATATCTGTTTATCGACTCTTCCATTAGTGTGTTGGAAGTGTCCGGTCAGATTCGTTTGTAGCCGAAATAATATCTGTGGTGATCAGTTGACTAATTCTCGAGCATTAGCAACTTTATGATAATTAATGTTAAATTATGTTGGTAGATTCTCAAAAATCATTTAGACTAATAGCATATTTTGCCAAGCTAGAAAAATCCGCTATTTTTTGAGAAGAGCTTTTTCCAAAAGTACTTTTGGTGAGAAACAATTTGTAATTGGCTAATTAATTTGAAAATCACTTCTAAACAACAATTAGTGTTTGGCCAAACTTTTAAAAAATGCTTCTAAGTGTATTTTTCTCAACAATGCTTCTAAAAAAAGTTGTATACGGCCAAAATCAGGCACGACCGATTTCCCAGGCTCGAGGGATTGCCTTAGGTCCAAGTAAGCTCGAGTTCGAGGTCAACAGACTAGACTCGAGCTCGAGGATGGAATGCAGTGCCCGAAGATAGAAGTGCGGGGAATACCGAAGTCAAGTATGCTCGACCTCGGAATTGTACCGTTATGGATTTGTAACAGAATGAGCTAGAATCATGCCACGTCTCCAAGATCATAGCGCAAATCCCGAAATAGGATTGTACGATTCCGTACTAAGCGGTTAGACAGCTGTATCAAGAATATTCCTTACTGTAAATAGAAATATACCTTAATTATTTAGGGTTTCATTATTATATAAAGGGGACCCCAATCATTTGTAACATCATCTCATCATTGGCAAGAATATACTATCCTACTTTTATCTCTTATTGTTTATCAGAATTGTCCTTTGTATTTATTGTTCTTACTTTATTGCTTTTAGTTCACCTCGAGGTCACCACGACTGAGTAACACTGGTTTGGCTCACTTATTTTTTTCATTTCTACTTCATATTTCTTGAATATTAATTGGTATTGAATTTAATCACATATCTTTAAAACCACAAATCAAATTTAATTGTTACTCGTATTTTCGAGGTAAACAGTTTGGCGCCCACCGTGGGACTAAAGATAATAGTGATTGTTTCTTTCCTGATTCTCATTACACACGCTATTTTTACACTTTTTCTTGTCAAGAATTTTTGATTCTCAGGCTGAAACATGTCTAGCTCACAAAATGCACATGTTCATGACAACGAAGGTCTTGGAGAAAAAACAATATAGGGGTTGGTGTACTACCAATAAACCCTGGGAAAGTGACAAACATGGAACCGGTTGATATTGCGAGCACGTGATTTTTGCCCTGTACGAATTACTCCAAAAGAAATCCAAAATAAAATAAATTTTTTTGATTGTTTGCAATTGTTGTGAATTTTGTGTTATTGTCTGCATTTGTCGTTGCATGTTTATTTGTTTAAATTAATGAAAATACAAAATATGTTGCATTTGCACTCTAGGATTTAATTTTATAATTAGGAGTAATTAAGTGTGCTTTACAGAATAAAAATTACAAAAAAGTGCGTTATTAGCATTTAATGCCCAAATTGTGTGATTATGTTTTAATTGGTATTTAACCGTGTGTGATAATAGTTATTAGATGTTAATTAGTATTTTTGGCAAGTTGATTTAGTTCCATGATTTAATTCAGGAGTTTTAGAATTTCTAGTTTTATTAATTAGGAAATAAAAGAAAAGAGAACAAAACGGGAAAATAAAAATTTTGGGCCAATTTTGATTTCAGCAGCCCAAACAAAACCAGCCCAAGACCCACCCAAGTCCGGTCCATCCCAGGCACACGTCCAAACGACGTTTGGCACGCGAAATCTGAACCGTGGATCAAACAAATCTAACGGTCCAGTTCAGCTCCCACATCAATGAAATGACGTCGCTTTGGGTTGGTCGATCTGAGCCGTTCGTTTCATTCGATCAAACGGCCTAGTATCATCTTCCACGCCCCGATCTATTTCCATCCAAAAACCAACCCGGTCTCAAGGGCGTCGGAACGATGCCGTCTTGTTAAGTTAACCAATCCAAGCCGTTGATCTTAATTGATCGAATGGTTTGGATTCGCCCCCTATCCCGTATATAAGCTCACAACGTACCCAGCCCCCCCAAAGCCATACCCCCCTTTCGCCTTCGTCTCTCAGAGACCAGATGAATCCTCCTCCCCCTACCACCGTGCTCCGCCCACTGAAAATCGCCTCACGGCGGTTTCGGTGGCCTAAACGCCCTCACATTTACACCATCGAACCCTCATGACCTCCCCGTCCCAAACCCCATAATAGCTAACCTCGAATCCCCGTATATCTCTTCGAATCTTAGATCGAAGAACTGACAAAAAACCTAGCTCACTCAAATCACCTCAGATTAACACCCTAGCCTCGCCTTCACCTCCTCATTCCAAATATCCAAATACCGTCCCTCGAGCTTGCTTGGAATTGGTCGAATATTGATTTTGATCCAAGAACCCTAGCCGCCGCCACAAGATCCTCGGTGGCGGCGCCGCCTCTGAAGCATCCCACACTCACACCCCATGACCTCTTTGACTCCCTCACCCCAAATCCATCCGTAACCTCCCTGGAATAGGGTCCAAATCTGTCGAATGGTAAATCACAGCCATGGCGAGCCCTGAGTTTAAAATCTAGCGAGCTGTGAGGACCTTTGGACTACATTAGACTTTAGTTGTGTGTTTTCATTACTGGAAACATGCGATTAAAGTCCACTTCAGTCCAAAGCAAAGGGACGAGGAATTTTCAGTTTTGGTCTGTTTGATTCCGGGTATTTTTCAATTCTCTTTTCTTTGTTATCCTTTTCGTTTAATTATCATGCTTCTTCTTCTCCTGCTTCGTTTCTGTTTGATTCTATGATCGAACTAAGTCAGTCTATTCATACGAGATTAGTGCATCACAATGTTAAAAGGCTTAGTCTTCCCTAATGCTTAATTTAGAGATTAGTTCATTATGCGGTCAAGTAATAACATTGAATTGAATTAATTGATCATTGAATATCATTTGTCAATCTTTATGTTCTGTTGGTTGCCAGTTCAGTTTAAATGCATGTGTTTTCTCACTGGTTTCAGTCCACTTATCTCAGTAGCTGATTTGAGTTTTGATTAAGTTTAAATTGGTTATAGCTGCATCTCTAGTGAAGTTTTCAAGGGTAATTTGGAATTTGAGAAGTTGAAAGTGGTCTAGTGATTGATCTGTCAGGTGATACTAGTGGACCATTAAGTTAATGCATTGTTTAATACACCCTTAAGGTCAGGAAACAGAAGTCACATGGGCACCATTTTACAGGGTTTGAAGGAATTGAATAGAAAAACAAGCTGCCCATACTTAAGTGAATGAGGAAATAGGCTGTCCATACCCCTGTGATTTAATAAAGAAAGAAACAGGTCAGTAGTGGTACTGACTAATGTTTTAGTATTCTGAGTGGAGAACCTCAGGGAATATCATGGGTAGAAATGATTTGAATAATGGTTCTTAAGAGCTGGCAGGGCTATTTTTGGCAGCATAAATAGCAACACTTTGGACAGTATAAGGGGGCTGGCTTTGGAATACAAAGAAAAAAGGTCAGAGATTGAGAGCCTAAAAAACTGAAGAGTGAGATTTTTTTTACTGCTGAAAATTAGTGTTAGTACTGTAACTGTTTCATTGAAATTCAGGTGGTTTCTGGTCTGATTTTAAAGGGTTTGGGGTTTCAATTAGTGGCTGGTTCTGTTTGGTGTTTGCTGTTGGTATTCCTGGTTTGATTTTACTGGATTTCTGGGCTGTTTGTGTTGCTGTGGATTACTGTTGTACTGGCAGTTTTGAAGTTGGTTATCTATTGCTGTTGCCTCTGCTGTGCTGTGTTATTACTGCTGCTAATCACTCATTCTTCCTCTTTTTGTGTTTTCCAATACCAGGTACACAACTGAACTCAATTTGATGTAGCTGTGAGGTGTAAACATGAAAGGCAAAATGCTCGGGCATTTGTTGTTGGATGTTATAGTTGTAATTCAGTAGATAAATGATAAGTAGTTTATAGTCCAAATTTGATTCACAACTCAAGGAAAAATGCAGATTTGTGAAGTATTTGTACCTAATTAGGACTATCTTTTACTGTTAATGTGTGTTCATTAGTCATAGACTTAGTATAGTTTAGTATTGACTTCAGTTAACATTGAGATAAAATCGAATATCAGTACTGTTTGTATCTATAATTTTACAGCCAAAGGTGCTGGTATTTGATGCCTTTTCCTTTATTCGTTAAGCTCACTATTTAGACGTAGGAACACGTAATTGCATGTTAGTGGTTAATATCAATAGCTTACTTAAACTTGAAATAACTAATTTCTTCAGGAATGTTAGTAGAATCAATTAATCAATTCATTTAGTTTAAAAATTCAATCTAGCATCTATTGGAACTTAAGGATCCATAATCAGTTAAATAAACAGAGTAACATGTTCTTGATCTGTAAATTCAAATGGTCGAATGTTCGTTTAGTTTAAGTAGGCAAGCGTTATTTTCCGTTACAGGCAAGAATGATTAAAAGATTTGATTTCACATGAGTTTAATGGGCCTAAGTACTAAATCTTGAATCATGGCTAATTAGGAAATTTCCTGTATTATTAGAGACAAATGAACATAGAAGATCATAGTCGCTTTAGGATTGCCCTTTTAAAATAAACGAGATGAGCCTCGCCAAGTAGAACGCACAAATTGCGGGGCCCTCATAAATGTATATATTAAAAATACTTAGATTTCGGGACGAGCCGTTTAGCAAATTTCACAGCCTTCCCCAAAATAAATAACGCGTTAGTCACTGTAGGCGCGATTCTAATAATATTACCTCCCTAAACTCGGGTACACATTTATGTGACCCAAATCCAAATCTCAACGGAGTCGAAATATGTCAATAATCACGGGTGCATTGATGTGATGTGGTTCGAGATGTATTTTCACGACGTTGCAATTCTTTTAAAAATGATAATAATAAAAGCGATAAAAAGTTAAAATTTGCACATAAGTTAAAGCATGTTATAAAATTAGGTAATTAAGCCAAATATGATAGTTGAGCGACTATGCTAGAACCACAGAACTCGGGAATGTCTAACACTTTCTCCCGGGTTAACAGAATTCCTTATCCGAATTTCTGATTCGTAGACTATAATATGGAATCAATTTTTTTCCTCGATTCGGGATTCAAACGGTGACTTGGGACACCATAAATCTCTCAAGTGGCGATTCCAACTCTTAATAATAAATCCCGTTTTGATTGTCCTTTAATTGGAAAAACTCCCCTTGTTACACCCTTCCGGGGTGCGTGTAGCGTAAAAAGGAGGTGTGACAGATGTTAGTTCACACATTGCTCTAAATGTGGATTTAGGCACAAACACCGGAAAGAGTGTACGCAGGGAAGCCCGACGCAGTGGACAAGGAACACAAGGAGTAGGTGATGGGGGAATCAGCCTCCAAGTGATATTCGAGATGTTGCAAGCTCAACAGATCGCCATTGCTCAACTTCAAAGTCAAAATAAGACTTTGAGCGTAGCTTAACATGAAAACACTCGACGTGCTGAGCCGCTGCCAGAGAGGTCAAATGGAAATGACTCGGAGACTAACCCCACCATTATAAGGATGCTCGAAGAGCTCACCAAGAGGATCGAGTCCGGAGAAAAGAATATTGAAGACAATGACAAAAAGGTGGAAACTTATAACTCCCGTGTTGACCAAATACCGGGCGCACCTCCAGTTTTGAAAGGATTAGATGCCAAAAAGTTCATACAAAAACCATTCCCTAAGAGCGCAGCTCTGATGCCTATTCCTAAGAAGTTTTGCATGCCCGATATACCCAAAAATAACAGGACAACCAACCCTAACGAGCATATTAATTCATACACTTACGAGATCAAAGGAAATGACTTGAATGACGATGAGATCGAATCAATATTATTGAAAAAGTTTGGAGAAACATTGCCGAAAGGAGCTATGATTTGGTATCACAACTTACCTCCTAACTCTATTGACTCATTTGCTATGTTAGCAGAAGCCTTCGTGAAAGCACACGCTGGGGCCATAAAGGTGTCCACGAGAAAATTGGACGTCTTCAAGATAAAACAAAGGAACGACAAGATGTTGAAGGAGTTCGTGTCCAGGTTCTAGATGGAGAGAATGGAGTTACCACCGGACTCAGATGACTGGGCGGTACAAGCTTTTATGCAGGGTTTGAATTAAAAGAGCTCGATTGCGTCTCGATAGTTAAAGCAGAACCTGATCGAGTATCTAGCTGTGACGTGGTCAGATGTACACAACCGTTATCAATCAAAAATTATGGTCGAGGACGACTAGTTGGGGGGGGGGGCTCGAGTTCTGTTCATCGTAACAGATTTTCAATCAAGCCCCCGAGAGAAATGGACAAGGTATCAAGATCGAACAAGGAACAGTATTAGCCATATGTCGATCGAAGAAACAACGGCTCAGGTCGAAAAACCCCAGAAATGATCAAAGAAATGATCAAGGTCAAAGTTCTCATGGGCTCAAGAGTAAGAGCGGGTTCGATAAGCATACCAACCCCGCAGAGTCACCTCGACTGTCGGAGTACAACTTCATCGTAGATGCATCGGGGATTGTGTCAACTATTGGAAGAATTAAAGACACTAAGTGACCCAGGCTTATACAAACATATCCTTCTCAAAGGAACCCAAACTTTATGTGCAATTATCATGGCACACATGGTCATAGGACATAAGATTGCAGGTAGCTAAGGGTAGACGTGGCTCGGTTGTTCAATGAGGGCCATCTTCGAGAATTTCTAAGTGATTGAGCCAAGAATCACTTCAGGGAGAGAGATTCAAGGAAAAATGAACAAGAAGAACCACAACATGTAATTCACATGATCGTCGGAGGTGTCGATGTCCCACAAGGACCTGTGTTCAAACGCACCAAGGTATCGATCACGAGAGAAAAATGGACTCGGAGCTATGTGCCCGAGGTCGCCTTATCATTATACGATGAGGAAGCACATGGCATATCTCAGCCACACAATGACGCCCTGGTAATTTCTATCCTTTTAAATAAAATTCAAGTTAAACGTGTTGTAGTGGATCCAGGTAGCTCAGAAAATATAATCAGATCGAGGGTCCTAGAGCAGTTCGGCCTACAGGATCAGATTGTACCTACTTTCTGGTTCCTAAATGGCTTCAACAAGACAAGCAAAACAACAAAGGGAGAAATTATCTTGCTAGTGAACGTAGCCGGGACCATACAGTATGGTAAATTCCATGTCATCGAAGGTGACATGAGGTATAACGCACTCCTCCAGAGACTATGGATACACAACATAAGGGTAGTACCTTCAACTCTTCATCAGATGATGAAGTTCCAACGGAGGATAGAGCGGTTTACGGAGAGAAATATGCTGCAAAGGAGATGTTTGCAGTTGAGAAGGTAGTGTCGATATCAGAGCCTTCAACCTCGGAGAAATCGGGCAACAAAGGTAAGCAGGCAGATAAATAGCAATCACTGTCCGCAGCCTCAACGGAATCGGAGCACCAAGTAATCGAAGATGAAGAAGAGGATTTCCTTACTCTTTGAACCTTCATCGTTCCTGAAGATTCCGATGCAACCAAGTCAACTATCGAGGAACTAGAGCAGGTCATACTAATTGAATACATGCCCGAGAGAAAGGTATACCTGGGAACGGGAATTAACCCCCGAACTCAGGAAAAAACTCATTCAATTCCTTATTGATAATATGGATTGCTTTGCTTGGTCCCATTTAGATATGACAGGGATTCCACCAAAAATCACCACACATCGGCTAAGCATCGAACCCAGGTTCAAACCGGTGAAGCAAAAAAGGAGGCCCCAGTCCGAGGTGAAACATACGCTCATAAAGGATGAGGTCACCAAACTTCTTAAAATAGGATCTATTCGGGAGGTAAAGTACCTCGAATGGTTAGCCAATGCAGTTGTAGTTCCTAAAAAAGGAAATAAACTTAGAATGTGTGTAGACTATAAGGACTTGAACAAATCATGTCCGAAAGATTCTTTCCCACTGCCTAACATCGATCGTATGATCGATGCCACGACCGGCCACGAGATCCTAACTTTTCTCGATGCCTACTACGGGTACAATTAGATTCAGATGAACCCGAAGGACCATGAAAAAACTTCATTCATTACTAAATTTGGAACTTATTGTTACAGCGTAATGCCCTTCGGGCTAAAAAATGTAGGGGCTACATACCAACGCCTAGTTAACAAAATGTTCGAATGACAAATAGGTAAAAAAATGGAAGTTTATATTGATGATATGTTGGTTAAGTCCCTGCGCGCAGAGGACCATTTAGCTCATTTGCAGAAAACATTCGAAATCTTGAGGAAATACAACATGAAGCTTAACTCGGAGAAATGTGCCTTCGGAGTCAGCTCGGGTAAGTTCCTTGACTTCATGGTGTTGCATTGGGGTATCGAAATTAACCCTGAGAAGATCAAGGCCATCGAGGATATCATGATCTTGGGTATTGTGAAGGCCGTGCAAAGGCTAACATGGCAAATAGCTGCTTTGGGCCGATTCATTTTGAGGTCGTCAGATCGAAGTCACCGTTTCTTTTACTTTCTCAAAAATGAAAAGGATTTCACATGGACCCCGGAATGCCAACGAGCCTTAGAAGAATTAAAGCGATATTTATCGAGCCCGACTTTGCTTCACACCCTAAAGGAAGATGAAAAACTTTACCTATATCTGGCAGTGTCGGAGATAGTGGTAAGTGGAGTACTAGTTCGAGAAGAGCAAGGTATGCAATTCCCTGTTTATTATGTAAGGCAAACTCTAGGAGATGCTGAAACTAGAGATCCTCACTTAGAAAAATTAGCACTTGCATTGATAAGTGCATCTAGAAGGCTTAAACCATATTTTTAATGTCATCCCATATGTGTATTGACCACATACCCCCTTCGAAATGTTTTGCATAAGCCCGAGCTATCGGGCCGGCTAGCCAAATGGGCCATCGAACATAGCGGGTACGATATTGAATATCAACCCCGTATCGCCATCAAGTCTCAAATCTTAGCTAACTTAGTGGCTGACTTTACGCGGACTCTCATACCCGAAGTGGAGAAAGAACTCCTGCTAAGTTTGGGTACATCATCGGGGTATGGACCCTTTTCACAGACGGTGCCTCGAATGTAAAAGGGTCCGGGCTTGGCATTGTCTTGAAGCCACACACGGGCGATACCATTAGACAATCTATCAAAACTTCTAGATTGACTAACAATGAGGCCGAGTATGAGGCCATGATTGCAGGTCTCAAGCTAGCTAAGAGCTTGGGAGCAGAAGTCATCAAAGCCAAGTGCGATTCTGTATTGGTAGTAAACAAAAATTTCGAAGTTCAAGAGGATAGCATGCAACGATACTTAGATAAGCTACATGTAACTTTACACCGCTTCAAGGAGTGGACTCTGGATCATGTACCTCGATAACAAAATAGCGAGGCCGATGCACTTGCTAATCTGGGATCCTCGATTGAGGAGGATGACATCATCCCGGGGACCGTCGTCCAGTTATCGAGGTCCGTGGTTGAAGAGGGTCATGCCGAAATTGTCACGACCCAAAATCTACTAAGGGTCGTGATGGCGCCGGACACCACTGTCAGGCAAGCCAACCAAAGTACTTAATCAAATTCTCGTTTTAATACTTTTGAAATCTTATCATTTTCCTTCAAATTTACCAATTAAAAAGATAATTGTCTCAAATCAAATTTAAATGATACAGTTAATACAAAATACTTTATAACCATCCCAGAACCCGTTGTCACAAGTGCATGGGCAATTTCTAAGAAAAATCGAATAAAGTACAACAACTGTCAGGAATAGAATTGGACAGAAAATAAATAGAATCCTTAGAGAGACTATACCAGTTGCGAGTCACCTTGAGGAAATACAGCTCACCTAGTCTCCATGTCAACCATGCTGCTACGCCCATTAGGAAACTAGAAGTGCATGTGTCTGTGCAACAAAAATGCACAGAAGTGTAGTATGAGTACAAAAACAACGTGTACTCAATAAGTATCCCGCCTAATCTCGAAGAAGTAGAGACGAAATGGCAACTTCGACACTCTCGTCACCTCGTGCGTACGTAGACCCCCCAGAAATAGGATCACATAATCAATTAACTCACATATGGGGACAATTCCCTCTTACAAGGTTAGACAGGAGACTCACCTCGCTCCGAAGATCCATAACCGGCATTCCCCGCCCTTCCGAAGACTCGAATCGATGCTAAATTTTCCGAAGCTAGCCAATAATTATACAAATCCATTAATATATGCTCAATTACTCATTACAATCCAATTTATAACAATTCCTAACCCCGATCGAAAAGTTGANGTTGGATGTTATAGTTGTAATTCAGTAGATAAATGATAAGTAGTTTATAGTCCAAATTTGATTCACAACTCAAGGAAAAATGCAGATTTGTGAAGTATTTGTACCTAATTAGGACTATCTTTTACTGTTAATGTGTGTTCATTAGTCATAGACTTAGTATAGTTTAGTATTGACTTCAGTTAACATTGAGATAAAATCGAATATCAGTACTGTTTGTATCTATAATTTTACAGCCAAAGGTGCTGGTATTTGATGCCTTTTCCTTTATTCGTTAAGCTCACTATTTAGACGTAGGAACACGTAATTGCATGTTAGTGGTTAATATCAATAGCTTACTTAAACTTGAAATAACTAATTTCTTCAGGAATGTTAGTAGAATCAATTAATCAATTCATTTAGTTTAAAAATTCAATCTAGCATCTATTGGAACTTAAGGATCCATAATCAGTTAAATAAACAGAGTAACATGTTCTTGATCTGTAAATTCAAATGGTCGAATGTTCGTTTAGTTTAAGTAGGCAAGCGTTATTNCTCGGGCCCACGTACCCGGATTCCAAAAATTTTCGAAGAACAAGTTTACCCATAACTCTACAAACTCAAATATATAATTCTCTCTCAATTTCATACCCAAAATTGTGGTCAAATTACAAGAATATCAATTTTTTCTAGGTTTTCCTCAAACCCCCAAATTTCTACCAATTTACATGTTAAAATCCATACATACTCGATATATTTAGTTCAAGATGGATGATATTAGCTTACCTTATCGTTGATGATGAAAATCTCCACTTGAAGACCCTCCAAGAATCGCCCAAGCCAAGAAAATATGAGAGAAAATGGCTAAATCCCAATTTTTAAAACACCCTCTGCCTCTAGCACTTTCTGCACCTGCGGTCTCTCGACCGCTTCTGCGGTTCCGCAGGTGCGGTCCAAATGCCTCTTCTGCGGATCCAAGGCTCCCAGCCCATTTTCACTTCTGCGCCTTCTCTTTCGCAGATGCGGTCCTGCATTTGCAGCAAAATGACCGCATCTGTGGTCCCAACTCTCTTTCGCCACATTCTGCATCTGCGACCATTGGGCCGCTTCTATGGCTCCGCACCTGCGGCCATAGTCTCGCAGGTGCGGTTACACCAGTAACCAACAACTTCAGCTCTTCTTCAAACTCCAAATTCAATTCGTTAACCACCTGAAGTCTACCCGAGGCCTCCGGGACCCCAACCAATCATACCAACCAGTCCCAAAACACATTACGGACTTGCTTGAGGCCTCAAATAATATCAAACAATGCTGAAACCACGATTCGACCTCCAATCCAAGCTTTATGAACTTTAGAATTTCAAACTTCTACTTTCGATGTTTAAACCTATCAAATCACANTGCGGGGCCCTCATAAATGTATATATTAAAAATACTTAGATTTCGGGACGAGCCGTTTAGCAAATTTCACAGCCTTCCCCAAAATAAATAACGCGTTAGTCACTGTAGGCGCGATTCTAATAATATTACCTCCCTAAACTCGGGTACACATTTATGTGACCCAAATCCAAATCTCAACGGAGTCGAAATATGTCAATAATCACGGGTGCATTGATGTGATGTGGTTCGAGATGTATTTTCACGACGTTGCAATTCTTTTAAAAATGATAATAATAAAAGCGATAAAAAGTTAAAATTTGCACATAAGTTAAAGCATGTTATAAAATTAGGTAATTAAGCCAAATATGATAGTTGAGCGACTATGCTAGAACCACAGAACTCGGGAATGTCTAACACTTTCTCCCGGGTTAACAGAATTCCTTATCCGAATTTCTGATTCGTAGACTATAATATGGAATCAATTTTTTTCCTCGATTCGGGATTCAAACGGTGACTTGGGACACCATAAATCTCTCAAGTGGCGATTCCAACTCTTAATAATAAATCCCGTTTTGATTGTCCTTTAATTGGAAAAACTCCCCTTGTTACACCCTTCCGGGGTGCGTGTAGCGTAAAAAGGAGGTGTGACAGATGTTAGTTCACACATTGCTCTAAATGTGGATTTAGGCACAAACACCGGAAAGAGTGTACGCAGGGAAGCCCGACGCAGTGGACAAGGAACACAAGGAGTAGGTGATGGGGGAATCAGCCTCCAAGTGATATTCGAGATGTTGCAAGCTCAACAGATCGCCATTGCTCAACTTCAAAGTCAAAATAAGACTTTGAGCGTAGCTTAACATGAAAACACTCGACGTGCTGAGCCGCTGCCAGAGAGGTCAAATGGAAATGACTCGGAGACTAACCCCACCATTATAAGGATGCTCGAAGAGCTCACCAAGAGGATCGAGTCCGGAGAAAAGAATATTGAAGACAATGACAAAAAGGTGGAAACTTATAACTCCCGTGTTGACCAAATACCGGGCGCACCTCCAGTTTTGAAAGGATTAGATGCCAAAAAGTTCATACAAAAACCATTCCCTAAGAGCGCAGCTCTGATGCCTATTCCTAAGAAGTTTTGCATGCCCGATATACCCAAAAATAACAGGACAACCAACCCTAACGAGCATATTAATTCATACACTTACGAGATCAAAGGAAATGACTTGAATGACGATGAGATCGAATCAATATTATTGAAAAAGTTTGGAGAAACATTGCCGAAAGGAGCTATGATTTGGTATCACAACTTACCTCCTAACTCTATTGACTCATTTGCTATGTTAGCAGAAGCCTTCGTGAAAGCACACGCTGGGGCCATAAAGGTGTCCACGAGAAAATTGGACGTCTTCAAGATAAAACAAAGGAACGACAAGATGTTGAAGGAGTTCGTGTCCAGGTTCTAGATGGAGAGAATGGAGTTACCACCGGACTCAGATGACTGGGCGGTACAAGCTTTTATGCAGGGTTTGAATTAAAAGAGCTCGATTGCGTCTCGATAGTTAAAGCAGAACCTGATCGAGTATCTAGCTGTGACGTGGTCAGATGTACACAACCGTTATCAATCAAAAATTATGGTCGAGGACGACTAGTTGGGGGGGGGGGCTCGAGTTCTGTTCATCGTAACAGATTTTCAATCAAGCCCCCGAGAGAAATGGACAAGGTATCAAGATCGAACAAGGAACAGTATTAGCCATATGTCGATCGAAGAAACAACGGCTCAGGTCGAAAAACCCCAGAAATGATCAAAGAAATGATCAAGGTCAAAGTTCTCATGGGCTCAAGAGTAAGAGCGGGTTCGATAAGCATACCAACCCCGCAGAGTCACCTCGACTGTCGGAGTACAACTTCATCGTAGATGCATCGGGGATTGTGTCAACTATTGGAAGAATTAAAGACACTAAGTGACCCAGGCTTATACAAACATATCCTTCTCAAAGGAACCCAAACTTTATGTGCAATTATCATGGCACACATGGTCATAGGACATAAGATTGCAGGTAGCTAAGGGTAGACGTGGCTCGGTTGTTCAATGAGGGCCATCTTCGAGAATTTCTAAGTGATTGAGCCAAGAATCACTTCAGGGAGAGAGATTCAAGGAAAAATGAACAAGAAGAACCACAACATGTAATTCACATGATCGTCGGAGGTGTCGATGTCCCACAAGGACCTGTGTTCAAACGCACCAAGGTATCGATCACGAGAGAAAAATGGACTCGGAGCTATGTGCCCGAGGTCGCCTTATCATTATACGATGAGGAAGCACATGGCATATCTCAGCCACACAATGACGCCCTGGTAATTTCTATCCTTTTAAATAAAATTCAAGTTAAACGTGTTGTAGTGGATCCAGGTAGCTCAGAAAATATAATCAGATCGAGGGTCCTAGAGCAGTTCGGCCTACAGGATCAGATTGTACCTACTTTCTGGTTCCTAAATGGCTTCAACAAGACAAGCAAAACAACAAAGGGAGAAATTATCTTGCTAGTGAACGTAGCCGGGACCATACAGTATGGTAAATTCCATGTCATCGAAGGTGACATGAGGTATAACGCACTCCTCCAGAGACTATGGATACACAACATAAGGGTAGTACCTTCAACTCTTCATCAGATGATGAAGTTCCAACGGAGGATAGAGCGGTTTACGGAGAGAAATATGCTGCAAAGGAGATGTTTGCAGTTGAGAAGGTAGTGTCGATATCAGAGCCTTCAACCTCGGAGAAATCGGGCAACAAAGGTAAGCAGGCAGATAAATAGCAATCACTGTCCGCAGCCTCAACGGAATCGGAGCACCAAGTAATCGAAGATGAAGAAGAGGATTTCCTTACTCTTTGAACCTTCATCGTTCCTGAAGATTCCGATGCAACCAAGTCAACTATCGAGGAACTAGAGCAGGTCATACTAATTGAATACATGCCCGAGAGAAAGGTATACCTGGGAACGGGAATTAACCCCCGAACTCAGGAAAAAACTCATTCAATTCCTTATTGATAATATGGATTGCTTTGCTTGGTCCCATTTAGATATGACAGGGATTCCACCAAAAATCACCACACATCGGCTAAGCATCGAACCCAGGTTCAAACCGGTGAAGCAAAAAAGGAGGCCCCAGTCCGAGGTGAAACATACGCTCATAAAGGATGAGGTCACCAAACTTCTTAAAATAGGATCTATTCGGGAGGTAAAGTACCTCGAATGGTTAGCCAATGCAGTTGTAGTTCCTAAAAAAGGAAATAAACTTAGAATGTGTGTAGACTATAAGGACTTGAACAAATCATGTCCGAAAGATTCTTTCCCACTGCCTAACATCGATCGTATGATCGATGCCACGACCGGCCACGAGATCCTAACTTTTCTCGATGCCTACTACGGGTACAATTAGATTCAGATGAACCCGAAGGACCATGAAAAAACTTCATTCATTACTAAATTTGGAACTTATTGTTACAGCGTAATGCCCTTCGGGCTAAAAAATGTAGGGGCTACATACCAACGCCTAGTTAACAAAATGTTCGAATGACAAATAGGTAAAAAAATGGAAGTTTATATTGATGATATGTTGGTTAAGTCCCTGCGCGCAGAGGACCATTTAGCTCATTTGCAGAAAACATTCGAAATCTTGAGGAAATACAACATGAAGCTTAACTCGGAGAAATGTGCCTTCGGAGTCAGCTCGGGTAAGTTCCTTGACTTCATGGTGTTGCATTGGGGTATCGAAATTAACCCTGAGAAGATCAAGGCCATCGAGGATATCATGATCTTGGGTATTGTGAAGGCCGTGCAAAGGCTAACATGGCAAATAGCTGCTTTGGGCCGATTCATTTTGAGGTCGTCAGATCGAAGTCACCGTTTCTTTTACTTTCTCAAAAATGAAAAGGATTTCACATGGACCCCGGAATGCCAACGAGCCTTAGAAGAATTAAAGCGATATTTATCGAGCCCGACTTTGCTTCACACCCTAAAGGAAGATGAAAAACTTTACCTATATCTGGCAGTGTCGGAGATAGTGGTAAGTGGAGTACTAGTTCGAGAAGAGCAAGGTATGCAATTCCCTGTTTATTATGTAAGGCAAACTCTAGGAGATGCTGAAACTAGAGATCCTCACTTAGAAAAATTAGCACTTGCATTGATAAGTGCATCTAGAAGGCTTAAACCATATTTTTAATGTCATCCCATATGTGTATTGACCACATACCCCCTTCGAAATGTTTTGCATAAGCCCGAGCTATCGGGCCGGCTAGCCAAATGGGCCATCGAACATAGCGGGTACGATATTGAATATCAACCCCGTATCGCCATCAAGTCTCAAATCTTAGCTAACTTAGTGGCTGACTTTACGCGGACTCTCATACCCGAAGTGGAGAAAGAACTCCTGCTAAGTTTGGGTACATCATCGGGGTATGGACCCTTTTCACAGACGGTGCCTCGAATGTAAAAGGGTCCGGGCTTGGCATTGTCTTGAAGCCACACACGGGCGATACCATTAGACAATCTATCAAAACTTCTAGATTGACTAACAATGAGGCCGAGTATGAGGCCATGATTGCAGGTCTCAAGCTAGCTAAGAGCTTGGGAGCAGAAGTCATCAAAGCCAAGTGCGATTCTGTATTGGTAGTAAACAAAAATTTCGAAGTTCAAGAGGATAGCATGCAACGATACTTAGATAAGCTACATGTAACTTTACACCGCTTCAAGGAGTGGACTCTGGATCATGTACCTCGATAACAAAATAGCGAGGCCGATGCACTTGCTAATCTGGGATCCTCGATTGAGGAGGATGACATCATCCCGGGGACCGTCGTCCAGTTATCGAGGTCCGTGGTTGAAGAGGGTCATGCCGAAATTGTCACGACCCAAAATCTACTAAGGGTCGTGATGGCGCCGGACACCACTGTCAGGCAAGCCAACCAAAGTACTTAATCAAATTCTCGTTTTAATACTTTTGAAATCTTATCATTTTCCTTCAAATTTACCAATTAAAAAGATAATTGTCTCAAATCAAATTTAAATGATACAGTTAATACAAAATACTTTATAACCATCCCAGAACCCGTTGTCACAAGTGCATGGGCAATTTCTAAGAAAAATCGAATAAAGTACAACAACTGTCAGGAATAGAATTGGACAGAAAATAAATAGAATCCTTAGAGAGACTATACCAGTTGCGAGTCACCTTGAGGAAATACAGCTCACCTAGTCTCCATGTCAACCATGCTGCTACGCCCATTAGGAAACTAGAAGTGCATGTGTCTGTGCAACAAAAATGCACAGAAGTGTAGTATGAGTACAAAAACAACGTGTACTCAATAAGTATCCCGCCTAATCTCGAAGAAGTAGAGACGAAATGGCAACTTCGACACTCTCGTCACCTCGTGCGTACGTAGACCCCCCAGAAATAGGATCACATAATCAATTAACTCACATATGGGGACAATTCCCTCTTACAAGGTTAGACAGGAGACTCACCTCGCTCCGAAGATCCATAACCGGCATTCCCCGCCCTTCCGAAGACTCGAATCGATGCTAAATTTTCCGAAGCTAGCCAATAATTATACAAATCCATTAATATATGCTCAATTACTCATTACAATCCAATTTATAACAATTCCTAACCCCGATCGAAAAGTTGATAAAAATGCCCTCGGGCCCACGTACCCGGATTCCAAAAATTTTCGAAGAACAAGTTTACCCATAACTCTACAAACTCAAATATATAATTCTCTCTCAATTTCATACCCAAAATTGTGGTCAAATTACAAGAATATCAATTTTTTCTAGGTTTTCCTCAAACCCCCAAATTTCTACCAATTTACATGTTAAAATCCATACATACTCGATATATTTAGTTCAAGATGGATGATATTAGCTTACCTTATCGTTGATGATGAAAATCTCCACTTGAAGACCCTCCAAGAATCGCCCAAGCCAAGAAAATATGAGAGAAAATGGCTAAATCCCAATTTTTAAAACACCCTCTGCCTCTAGCACTTTCTGCACCTGCGGTCTCTCGACCGCTTCTGCGGTTCCGCAGGTGCGGTCCAAATGCCTCTTCTGCGGATCCAAGGCTCCCAGCCCATTTTCACTTCTGCGCCTTCTCTTTCGCAGATGCGGTCCTGCATTTGCAGCAAAATGACCGCATCTGTGGTCCCAACTCTCTTTCGCCACATTCTGCATCTGCGACCATTGGGCCGCTTCTATGGCTCCGCACCTGCGGCCATAGTCTCGCTGGTGCGGTTACACCAGTAACCAACAACTTCAGCTCTTCTTCAAACTCCAAATTCAATTCGTTAACCACCTGAAGTCTACCCGAGGCCTCCGGGACCCCAACCAATCATACCAACCAGTCCCAAAACACATTACGGACTTGCTTGAGGCCTCAAATAATATCAAACAATGCTGAAACCACGATTCGACCTCCAATCCAAGCTTTATGAACTTTAGAATTTCAAACTTCTACTTTCGATGTTTAAACCTATCAAATCACATCCGATTGACTTCAAATTTTGCGCACAAGTCATATTCGACCTTACAGACCTACTCCAACTTTCGGAATTAGATTCTGACCCCGATATTAAAAAGTCCACCTCCGGTCAAACCTCTCAAAAACCTTCAAATTTCTATCCTTAGCCAAAAGGCTCCAAAATGCTCCCCGGACATCCGAATTCACTTCCAGTCGCGCCCCAAATCCAGAATCACCATACGGAGCTACTCCCAGACTCGGAATCCCAAACGGACATCAATAACACTGAAATGCACTTCAACCCAAACTTATAAAATTTCCTCCAAAATGCCAACTTCCACAATAGGCACCAAAATGCTCCCGGGTCATCCAAACCCGATCCGGGCATACGCCCAAGTCCGAAATCATTATACGGACCTACTGGAACCTTCAGATCTTGATTTTTAGATTGTTTACTCTGAGATCCCATCCTAGTCAATTTTCTCAACTTAAAGCTTCCGAAATGAGAATTTTCTCTCTAAATCAACTCCGAACTTCCCGGAATTTAATTCTGACCATGCGTACAAGTCATAATGCCTGAATTGAAGCTGCTCGTGGCCTCAAACTACTGAACGGTGCACTAGGTATTAAAACGACCGGCCGGGTCATTACATCATCTCCCACTTAAATATACGTTCGTTCTCGAACGTGCTAGGAACTGTGCTGGGGTTGTCTGGAATCACTGCTTAATACCTCGTGCACCTACCCGTGCTACCACTACTCGGTTGGGCATATCAGCTCGATCAAATCTAAAGATAGCCTCTTTCATTTTGGGCAAATAAGCCTTGGAGCCCAGTTTCATCACCCGAAATTCTCTGCCGGGCATGTTCCAATCATACGCTCACCGTATCAATAACTACACGCAACATCCAAACATGACTGCATACCTTAGCTGAATTCACACCTTGCACCACTTTACTTACAGGACCACAATAGCATTCTCTGGCTCGAACAAATCGAAATTCTACAAATCCGATGCCTATTGCACCTCATGACCTACCTGGGTCCTGCTCTAACCCTTACAATACCACCACGACAGTAGAGATGTGTAGGAATTCATAACCACCTGCCGAATCAACGATTCATAGGGTCTATACTCTGCGAAGAACTATCACCTCTTTCTGAACCAAATAGTGGCCTTTGCTCTTTAATATACTTCACATACTGAGATTGCACTGATCCTAAGTCCAATGACCTTGTCTCACCCAGTACGAACTTTTAGGCAATAAGCCACCCCGGACATGATCAAAAGTCTCGTATGATGCCCTAATGTGCCAATAGGCTACTAATTCGAACGCGATACAAAAGGAAAATGAACTCTGAAAAGGAAATCCAATTACCCCGCTCGCGAATCATACAAGCGACGCAGTCAACATAATTAAACAGATACCCCGCTCGCGAATCATACATGCGATGCGAGCACACAACTAATATAAGTTCCTCTCAGGAAAGGAGGACACAAAACACATGAAACAGATATAGGGAACATTACTTAATATCATACTGTTGCGGCGTGCAACCCGATCCAAACAACATACCCATGGCTGCGTGCTACCCGGTCCACACATAAAATTCACATAAGGAGGTACACTACGAGTTATGCTGCTCATTACAACAAGATACCAAATATTGGTCACAAGCACGTCAAGTGCATAATACCATCCCTGGGGAGACATATGTTTCCATAAGCTACAAACTCAAACACAATTGAGGTGCGATATATGATATGAATCTCAAGAGCCATTTTGCTCATATAACATCATCTTTACGCGTAACCTCAACACATAAGCAATTTCCCAAGCTGTCTCACAACTCATACGGTGTAATGTATCATTACATGAAATATCTGACGATAAAATAACACCCTGACTACTCCTCCATAAGGAGCGCATTACTGAAATGAACATATATGGCCTGATATAAATCCCATATGCACCTTTGAATCCATCCACAGACCTCAAGCTGATTCTGATCGCACTGAACTAGGCTAATAACCTTTCAAAGGTCCATAATAAATCCTCTTTCGCTCATAACCCATAGAACAACCATCATAACCGGAGTAATCATCCACAGTCTACAGTCCAATAAATCAAGTGCCCTCCAGGCATCAATTCTCGAATCAACGATATCGCCACAATCATCATACTTAGTTTAACTCTTCAACCAATCAAGTGACTACATGCCACACTTATACAACCTTCCTGTGGGGCACGTTCCCACAACCTTCTGTAACAGATAACAAGTCTGTATATCCAACCCACTGGCAGCACTGACGCTATAAAGCGACCAAGAATCCTTAACCAGGATGCAAATCCTTTTTCACAAACACCTATCTCAGGTGACGCTGAAGGCAATACCAACTTACTTTAAACATCGAAACTACTTCCCTGCTCATCCGAGCTTGTGACTTTCTTGTCAACACTAAACTGCAACCTTGATCCTCTCTTCGAATTTCATACCACTCACTGCACCCAATATGCCTACATACGATAGAACACGATCTTTCATCATGGATCCGTAACCATAAATAGATTAATACTTCATCATATAAAACTCTTCACTTATCTCACTTCAGGAGAACCATAGCAACACACAGGTGAACTCTCATAACCATAGAATATGCAAATCTCTAAGTAGTGGTCTAAGATACCACAACCCTTCCGGAGTCCTCCTACGCATAGCATGCCATAATAGTAGGATACTTCTGTATAACATCAATTACGGCTGCCGACAAGCCTCACACGTACCGCCACAAATCACTTGCATAACTTGATCGCGCTGGAAGAACTGATCACTGCCACCAATATGCCAATTCAACTATGGCTAATCAATCTATCTTCTTCCAATTTATCCTTGATTGCCTTAAAAATAATAATAACTTTATCCAACACATAGCATACTCCATTCGCACTCATCCCGAGTGACCTTGAATTACGAGACCATGCTGTCTCAAACCCCAAGAACCATTTCATACCTCTCGAAGGCTACACTGCAAGTCAAAACATCATAGAACATTTTGTTCCCTTTCTCATAAGCCGCTACCAAGCTTGATTTTAACCGTACCTATAGGCTTAAAATCACTAGGCACTATGCCTTTCCCCTTTGAATCCACTAGAACCGTTGCTGAGAGCCAGAGACCCGAATATAATCAACTCCATAAATCTTCTAGCACCTGAATACCCTCTCGACAAAGCACCCGACAGAATCATTTCCCTTGAAACCCACCTGTACAAGGCATAAATCCTGAATCCTTCCTCTAGTCTGAACATGAGCTAGTAAGGCCAACCTTAGCACGCCTCTAACAATTCCTTTGCTCGAAATACTACTTATGTTCTTTCCGTAGCTGAACTGACCCCTCACTACGCTAATAACCAAAAACCTTGCGAGTAGTTAACCAGGCAATCCTTAATCATAGGCGGTGGGACTCTCCCACTTAGCCTGAAGCCATTATTACATAAATTCTGAAATTCACCAGGATCCTTTATCTCTTGTTGACATAACTTTGCGCAATCAGCTGCCAAAATTCTCGGTATCTTTCTGTAAAACCCACTTGTTACTCTCTGAATCATCAACCACGTTCACATGATCGCTATCTTTGCTGTATAGCCAATAGAACCCTTTGTAGGAGCTTCGCCAACCATGCGACTGCCATCCTGCTCACTGGGGATATCCCTGATTTGGAATCTACGTGCTGACGTTTTCCAACACTACTACACGGGGTGCAATCACCATAACATTAATGGCCCCTCCTGAGTCCAAGCTCACTCGCTAGCTGTACAAGTCCATTCACCCTTCGTGGACATCATTTAGCTGCGCGACAACATCCCTTCAACTCAAAGTTAGGTTGTATCCTCCTTCATGTCAAGCAGTTCCTTTCCATTATAGCAAATCTCCTACCGCATAATAGCCCATACTTCAAATTAATCCGTAGTCCCAAATCGCCAATCACTAAAATTTCCCAAATCACTCTAAACTCTCCCATTTTGGTAAAACACACCCCTTTAGTCGACTACTCGAACTTTGCTTCTTATACCTGGACTTCTAGAAATTTAACCACCGCCTGACACTCCCCACATGCCCTTACTTATCCTCTGCTGCTCAGTTGTTGCCTTAATTAGAATCTATCTTCGGGCATTTGAACCCACAATTGTTGTTAACCCTAAACCCTTCCGGAGGTCATTTTTCTCGAACCATAGAAATTAGAAACATTGATTCAACCCTAAACCACCGCACCCTGCGATATCTGACAGTCGCATCTCCGATACTATTTCACGATATCTTGCCCCAAAGGCGAATTGTAGAAGATCATAACATCGGCAAACTTAGTACGTTCAATTAGGACAACGACACCTCATCATAGAAGAAACTCCACCACGCTTACAAATACCAAGTCTCGTTACTCCACCAGCCCACATCTAACCATTCTTAGTCTGATTGCATTTCCCTCGCCGGGGATAAAATAGCGAATTCTCTAGATTATGCACTGAGTAAACCTCCCTTCAAGTCATTCCCTACCCCGACACGTAGGCAAATGTCCTACCATCATATCAATACTGCGGAACAATAGTTTATAGCATCATGGAAACTTGTGCCTAGCCTCAGAGCTCTCAAAATTACCGCTACTGAGCTAAAACGACAGAATATCCTTCCACAAGGCGACGATAATGGCTCAAACAACTATGCAGGGAGAAACAACCTCGCACTGCATCGGTAGTACCATTACAATCCTTCAATTCTCGATTTATAAGAAGTGGTTCACGTTGCACAAGATTGAATAGGAAGGAATTAAAGGCATAAGCCTCCATGGATCAAATCGCACGATGAGAAATCAAGAAGGGAAGTACTCCTAACAGTCCTGCAACCTCCCAAGGATAACTACAAACGTCTCCGTACCAATCCGTGAGACTCTACTAGACTTGCTCATGACTCGTGAGACCCTAGGAACCTAGTGCTCTGATACCATATTGTCACGACCCAAAATCCACTAAGGGTCGTGATGGCGCCGGACACCACTGTCAGGCAAGCCAACCAAAGTACTTAATCAAATTCTCATTTTGATACTTTTGAAATCTTAGGATTTTCCTTCAAATTTACCAATTAAAAAGATAATTGTCTCAAATCAAATTTAAATGATAAACAGTTAATACAAAATACTTCATAACCATTCCAGAATCTGGTGTCACAAGTGCATGAGCAATTTCTAAGAAAAATCGAATAAAGTACAACAACTGTTCGGAATACAATTGGACAGAAAATAAATAGAATCCTGAGAGAGACTATACTAGCTGCGGGTCGCCTCGAGGAAATACAGCTCACCTAGTCTCCGTGGCAACCATGCTGCTATGCCCACCAGGCCACTAGAGGTGCATGTGTCTGTGCAACAAAAATGCACAAAAGTGTAGTATGAGTACAAAAACAACGTGTACTCAGTATGTATCCCGCCTAATCTCGAAGAAGTAGAGACAAGATGGCAACTTCGACACTTACTAATGGTCAAATAATAATATTATTAAAGCGGTGACTCACGAATTTATTAAGGACAACAGTAGATTCAAATGAATTACTAGATAGGTAAAAAGTTCCTTTTTATAAAAAGCCTCCGGATTCATGATCCATTAATTAACAATTATCTCAAGTCGGGAAAGCAGCTACCAACATCAATAAATATCAAGGCAAGCAATACAAGTATGCGCAACTCATACCGAGGTCGTGTGGCCCGATCCAACATAAATGTAAAATGTGCAATGCCGAGGGTCGAACGGAACAAACCATAGATGCATCTATTACCCCGCTCGCGAATCACCCATGCAACACGGTCAAATTTAAATAAACGATCACCCTGCTTGCGTACCATACATGTGACGCAGGTACATATACAAATACATGCTCAAACAACAAATTAAGAGTTTATCGGGGAACATGTATCCAAATAAAAGTCAATCCTCTTTTAATGATTTAAGAAAATGAAGTTTAATCCCCTTATAAATTCATTTACCAATTCGATAGGATTTAAGAAATTCAATTGTCAACAAGATCACAGATATTCCAAGTGTAACATGCTTTTGGGTCCTAGACTTTCTGGACTTACCCATATTAGTAGCTACGCACAGACTCTCGTCACCTCGTGCATACGTAGCCCCCTACAAATAGGATCACATAATCAATTAACTCACCTATGGGGACAATTGCCTTTTACAAGGTTAGACAGGAGACTCACCTCGCTCCGAAGATCCATAACCGGCATTCCCCGCCCTTCCGAAGACTCGAATCGATGCTAAATTCTCCAAAGCTAGCCAATAATTATACAAATCCATTAATATATGCTCAATTACTCATTACAATCCAATTTATAACAATTCCCAACCCGGATCGAAAAGTTGACAAAAATGCCCTCAGGTCCCGTGCCCAGATTTTGAAATTTTTCGAAGAGCAATTTTACCCATAACTCCACAAACTCAAATATATAATTTACTCTCAATTTCATACCCAAAATTGTGGTCAAATTCCATGAATATCAATTTTGTCTAGGTTTTCCTCAAACCCCCAAATTTCTACCAATTTACATGTTAAAATCCGAACATACTCGATATATTTAGCTCAAGAGGGATGGGATTAGCGTACCTTATCGTTGATGATGAAAATATCCTCTTGAAAACGCTCCAAGAATCGCCTAAGCCAAGAAAATATGAGAGAAAATAGCCAAATCCCGATTTTTAAAACACCCTCTGCCGCTAGCACTTTTCGCACTTGCGGTCTCTCGACCGCTTCTACGGTTTCGCAGGTGCGCTCCAAACGCCGCTTCTGCGGATCCAGGGCTCCCAGCCCATTTTCGCTTCTACGCCCTTTCTTCTGCATATGCAGTCCCGCGTCTGCAGTAAAATGACCGCATCTGCGGTCCCAGCTCTCTTTCACCACATTCCGCATCTGCGACTATTGGGCTGCTTCTATGGCTCCGCGCCTGCGGCCCTAGTCTCGTAGGTGCGGTTACACCAGCAACCAACAACTTCAGCTTTTCTTCAAACTCCGAATTCAATCCGTTAACCACCCAGAGTCCACCCAAGGCCCCCGGGACCCCAACCAATCATACCAACCAATCCTAAAATACATTACCGACTTGCTTGAGGCCTCAAATCATATCAAACAACGCTGAAACCACGAATCGACCTCCAATCCAAGCTTTATCAACTTTAGAATTTCAAACATCTACTTTCGATGTTTAAACCTATCAATTCATGTCCGATTGACTTCAAGCGCACAAGTTATATTCGACATTACGGACCTACTCCAACTTTCGGAATTGGATTCCGACCCTGATATCAAAAAGTCCACCTTCGGTCAAACCTCTCAAAAACCTTCAAATTTCTATCCTTAGCCAAAAGGCTCTAAAATGCTCCTCGGACATCCGAATTCACTTCCGATCGCGCCCCCAACTATAGAATCACCATACGGAGCTACTCCCAGACTCGGAATCACAAATGGACATCAATAACACTGAAATGCACTTCAACCCAAATTTGTGAAATTTCCTCCAAAATGCCAACTTCCACAATAGGCGCCAAAACACTCCCAGGTCATCCAAAACTCGATCCGGGCATACAACCTAGTCCGAAATCATTATACGGACCTACTGGAACCTTCAGATCCCGATTATGAGATCGTTTACTCTGAGATCCCAACCTAGTCAATTTTCTCAACTTAAAGCTTTCGAAATGAGAATTTCCTCTCCAAATCAACTCCGAACTTCTCGGAATTTAATTCTGACCACACGTACAAGTCATAATGCCTGAATTAAGGTGCTCGTGGCCTCAAATTGCTGAATGATGCGCTAGGGCTCAAAATGTCTGGTCGGGTCATTATAGTAATAAATTCAACAAGTTTGACGTGGGACTGGAGGACCAAGTATATCGACTATTTAAAGAGTGGAAAACTCCCATCGGACCTCAAAGAATCGAGGGCCCTACAAAACAAGGCTGCTAGGTTTGCATTAGATAAAGATGGAACATTGTACCGGAGAACATTCTATGGGCCATTGGCGGTATGCTTGGGACCAAGGGACATCAATTATGTTCTACGAGAAATCTACGAAGGCACTTGTGGGAATCACTTCGGCACCGAGTCTTTGATTTGCAAAGTTATCAGAGCAGGGTATTACTGGGACATCAAAAAAAAGATACTAAGGATTTTGTCAAAAAATGTGATAAGTGCCAATGATTTGCACCGATGATCCATCAGACCGGAGAACAACTCCATTCAGTTCTATCCTCGTGGCCTTTATGAAATGGGGAATAGACATAGTCGGACCCCTACCAACGGCCCTAACTAAAGCTAATATTTTTTATTTATGACTGATTATTTTTCTAAATGGGTGGAAGCACATGCCTTCAAAAAGGTTAGAGAAAAAGAAGTATTGACTTCATCTGGGACCACATCATATGCCGGTTCGGGATATCTACCGAGGTTGTATGTGACAATGGAAGGTAACGGAGTTCCTCGGAGCACACAAAATAAAGAGGATCTTATCAACACCATACCACCCAACTGGAAATGGACAGGCTGAGTCAACAATGAAATTATTGACTTCATCTAGGACCATATCATATGCCGGTTTGGGATACCTAACGAGATTGTATGTGACAATGGGAAACAATTCATCGGCAGCAAGGTAATGGAGTTCTTCGTAGCACACAAAATAAAGATGATCTTATCAACACCATACCACCCAATTGGAAATGGACACGCCGAGTCAATGAATAAAACTATCATTCAAAACTTGAAGAAAAGGTTGGACGATGCTGTCACGACCCTAGTTCACCAATTGTGAACATGTCATGACGGCACCTAGCCTTCACGGCTAGGTAAGCCTTACACAATGCGGAAGTAACAACATTTACTAAATTTATAATCAAAAGCTAAATAACATGAGTAATGTATACAGTTGCCGCCTGACACATACACTTTAACACTTTAAATTCTGAAACTATCCCAAAGACCCGGAAACCCACGGGCAACACAGGCTAAGAGTAATACATAACACTGCTCTAATCATCTGGAAAGTCTATAAAAAGGAGAACAGAATAGCATCTAACTAACTAAAGGGTAGAGTGAGAGGGAGATTCTCCAGTCTGTGGACGCGGCAGATATACCTCAAGTCTCCGAAATGCTCCCTGCAGCTACTGGTAATGCGCCTGCATAGAGGTACCTGGATCTGCACATGAAAAACATGCGCAGAAAAGGTGTGAGTATACCACAACGGTACTCAGTAAGTGCCAAGCCTAACCTCGGTTGGGTAGTGACGAGGAAGGTCAGGGCCCTACTGAGGCAAAAAAAATAATATAGCAGCAAAAATATTAACAGTGTAGAAATCCGATGAAACTAATGAACGTAGCAGTGTAATAAGACAACTCAATGAAATAATAATACTACAACTACAGAAAAGAAACGCAGAGAAAACACAGCTAAATTGCAATAAGAATGCCAACGAGGGTCTCCCAGGATACCGTCCTGTAGACCTTTCCTCAACTGTCCAATGGATCTCTCCGGATACCGTCCCGTCGTCCAACTCTCATATCAATATCAAAGGATCTCCCAGGATACCGTCCCGTAGTCCAATCACCAGTGTGCAGGGGATCTCCCGGGATACCGTCCCGTAGTCCTAAAATAAAAGTGCGGGGGGGATCTCCTGGGATACCGTCCCGTATTCCCAAAATAAAAATGCAGGGGGATCTCCCGGGATACCGTCCCGTAGTCCCAAAATAAAAGTGCAGGGGGATCTCCCGGGATACCGTCCCGTAGTCCCAAAATAAAAGTGCAGGGGGATCTCCCGGGAATCAAACCTGTAGTCCCAAAGTAAATAAACAAGGGGGAAGCTCCCGGAATCCCACATCCGTAGTCCCAATGTAAATACGCAACTAAAATCAGAGAAATATTCAGAAATTGAAGTACAACAATACAAGGCAACAAATAATACTGGCCTAACATGCTCCACGTAATCACATTTAATGAAATTTAAGCAATTAGGCAATTTGGGTCAATTAGACATGCTCTTCTACACGAGCACATGCTATCATAGCAAGTAAGATAAAGCAAATATAAAAAGAAATCCAGTTCAAGTATTTAAGTAAAAATTAGGGTTTCAACAATTAGCTCAAGTACGCGCTCGTCACCTCATGTACAAGGCATCCAATTACCAATTATCACATCCTAAGGGACGAAGTCCCCCACACAAGGTTAGACAAGCCACTTACCTCGAACCGGTGCAAAATCAACTAAGGAACGATGCCTTTGCCATGAGTATCCGACTCCAAATGGCCCAAATCTAGTCAATTCAATTACACATCATAAATAATATTGCAAACAATTGATTCCACTATTAAAATTAAAGCTAGGGCGCGAAAATAGGTAAAATGACCAAAACGCCCATCCAGCCATCGTCTCGGAATTGAATAATTTTTATGTTTTCAGAACCCTCGTGCTCTCACGAGTCTAACCATATAAAAATCTCCCAAATCGGAGGTCAAATGCCCCCTCAAACCCCCATAATTAGGTCTAAGAAGTTTTACCCACTTCTCATTCAAAAACACGAAATTAAAGGGTGAAATTAAGGGAAGATTCATGGAATTTGGTCTAAATCGAGTGAGAATTACTTACCCAAGTTGCCCAGATGAAAATCCCTTTGAAAATCGCCAAAAACCGAGCTCTAGAAGTCAAAATGTTTATAAAAATGGTGAAACCCTCGAAATGGGTAATTTAATCTGTGTGCCCAGGTAATTGGTCATCGTGAACGCGGGAGAAGCATCGCGTTCGCGAAGAAGAAAAATTGAGGGTGCTCTGGTTACTCAGCGCGAACGCGACAAAGTGTTCGCGAACGCATAGAAGAAAAATATGTTGGCCTAGTGGTTGCTCTTCGCGAACGCGTGAAATGATATGCGAACGCGAATAGTGGAACAGTGTAACTACGCGAACGCGACATGGGCAACGCGAACGCGATGGAGGGAAAAATAGGGCTACGTGAACGCGAAGGTCCTAATGCGAACGCGTTCAAGAAATTCCCGGCTAGCCAAGACAAGCCTTCGCGAACGCGAATGGCATAACGCGAACGCGATGAAGGCATACCAGAAGCAGCAATAACAGTTCAAAAACAGGAGGAAATGACCCGTTGAGCATCCGAAACGCACCCGAGGCCCCCGGGACCTCAACCAAACCTACAGACATATCCCGTAACATCATTCAAACTTGATCCAATCCTTAAACCACCTAAAACAATGCCGGAAGCATGAATTAATCAAAGATTCAAGCCTAAGAACTCCAAATTCCAACCAAACACACTTTCTATCAAAAACCTAACCAAACCTCGCCCGAATGACCTGAAATTTTGCACGCACATCCAAAATGACATGAAGGAGCTACAACAACTTCCGTAATCCAAATCTGACCCCCGGATCAAAAGCTCACTATCGGACCGGAACTCCAAAAATTCAAACTTTGGCATTTCAAGCCTAAATGAGCTACGAACCTCCAAATAACATTCCGAACACGCTCCCAACCCCGAAAACACCTAACGGAGCTAACGGAACCATCAGATTCCCATTCCGAGGTCGCCTTCACACTGTTCCGAATACGGACCATTTTTCAACTCTTAAGCTCTCATTTAGGGACTAAGTGTCCCAAAACACTCCGAATCCTAATACCGAATGTCCCGGCAAACCAAAATAGCAGCAATGGACTTAGGGAAAGTAGTTAATGGGGGATAGGGGCGTAAATTCCAAAAACGACCGAACGGGTCGTTACATCCTCCTATACTTAAACATTCGTTCGTCCTCGAACAAGCATAGAGAACATACCTGAAGTAGCAAAAAGATGAGGGTACTGGCTATGCATATCCTGCTCGGTCTCCCAAGTCGCCTCCTCAGCCGGCTGACCCCGCCACTGGACCTTCACTGAAGCGATGTTCTTTGACCTCAACTTTCTGATCTGCCTATCCAAAATGGCCACTGGCTCCTCAACATAGGATAGATCCTTGTCCAACTGGACTGAACTGAAATCCAACACATGCGACGGGTCACCGTGATATCTCTGGAGCATCGAAACATGAAATACCGGGTGAACTCCGGCTAGGCTGGGAGGTAAGGCAAGCTCATAAGCA
>MU735962.1:42024-64862 GCA_026770625.1 Nicotiana glauca
GGGATCTCAATCTGCTGTAGCAACCCACCCGGACGCTGGTGCTCATACTTCACCTGCTGGCAGTTGAGGCATCTAGACACATAGTCAACTATATCCTTCTTCATCCGCGTCCACTAGTAGTGTTGTCTCAAGTCCTGATACATCTTCGCGTTACCCGGATGGATAGAATACCGCGAGCTATGGGCCTCTTCTAGAATCAACTCCCGAATACCATCGACATTGGACACACAAATCCGGACCTGCATCCTCAATACCCCATCATCCCCGATGGTAATATCTCTGGCATCACCACGTCGAACTCTATCCTAAAGGACAAGCAAATGAGGGTCATCAAACTGCCGCTCCCTGATGCGATCGAATAGGGAAGACCGAGAAACCACACAGGCTAGAACCCGACTGGACTCTGAAAGGTCCAATCTTACGAACTGCCTGGCTAAAGACTGAACATCCATCGCCATAGGTCTCTCTGAGGCTGGTAGATATGCCAAACTCCCCAAACTCTCCGCCCGGCGACTCAAGGCATCGGCAACCACATTGGCCTTGCCCGGGTGATAAAGAATGGTAATGTCATAATCCTTTAACAACTCTAACCATCTCCTCTGACACATATTCAGGTCCTTCTGCTTAAGCAAGTGCTGCAAGCTCCGATGGTCAGTGTAGATCTCACAAGGCACACCGTACAAATAATGACGCAAGATTTTCAAGGCGTGAACAATGGCAGCTAACACAAGATTGTGGATAGGGTAGTTCTTTTCATGCACCTTCAACTGTCGGGATGCGTAGGCAATCACCCTACCATCCTGCATCAATACCGCTCCAAGTCCAACCAGTGAGGCATCAAAATAAACTGTATAGGACCCCGAATCGGTAGGCAACATCAAGATTGAGGCTGAAGTCAAAGTTGTCTTGAGCTTTTGGAAGCTCGCCTCACACTCCTTTGTCCACTGAAATAGGGAACCCTTCTGAGTCAATCTAGTCATAGGGGCTGTAATCGATGAAAACCCCTCCACAAAGCGACGGTAATACCCCGCCAAGCCAAGGAAACTGTGAATCTCAGTAGCTGAGGAGGGCCTAGGCCAACTCTGCACGGCCTCCACCTTTCTCGGATCCACTCGAATGCCCTCACTCGACACCACGTGGCCTAGGAATGCCACAGAACTCGGCCAGAACTCACATTTGGAGAACTTTGCATATAATCTCTTCTCCCTCAGAGTCTGAAGCACTTCCCTCAGGTGCTGCTCATGATCTTCCCGACTTCGGGAATATACTAGAATATCATCAATAAAAACAATCACGAATGAATCAAGATATGGCCTGAATACGCTGTGCATCAAATGCATAAAAGCTGCTGGGGCATTAGTCAACCCAAAATACATAACAAGGAACTCGTAATGGGCATACCGAGTCCTAAAGGCAGTCTTTGGGATATCTGGCTCCCGAATCTTCAACTGATGGTAACCTGAGCACAAATCAATCTTGGAAAACACCTATGTGCCCTGAAGCTGATCGAACAGATCATCAATACGAGGTAAAGGATATCGGTTCTTCACTGTAACTTTGTTCAACTGGAGATAATGAATGCACATACGCATAGAACCATCCTTCTTCTTCACGAACAAGACAGGAGCACCCCATGGTGAAACACTGGGTCGAATAAAACCATTACCCAACAATTCCTGCAACTGATCCTTCAACTCAGAAAGAGCCATGCGATATGGAGGAATGAAAATGGGCTGAGTGCCCGGCAATAGATCAATGCCAAAATCGATATCTCTATCGGGCGGCATGCCCGGAAGATCAGCTGGAAACACATCGGGGAAATCCCGTACCACTGGAACTGAATCAACAGAAGGGGTGTCAACACTGACATCTCTCACATAAGCTAAATACGCAGCACACCCCTTCTCAACCATACATTGAGCTTTAAGGAAAGAAACAACCCTGCTGGGAGTATGATCTAAGGTACCACTCCACTCAATACGTGGAATACCTGGCATAGCCAGCATCACGATCTTAGCGTGACAATCAAGAATAGAATGATGGGGCGATAACCAGTCCATGCCCAGAATAATATCAAAGTTAACCATACCGAGTAATAATAGATCAACCCTGGTCTCAAAACCACGAATAGTAATCAAACATGACCGGTACACAACAAGAAAATCTCCCACAGAAGTAGAAACATAAATGGGGGCACTCAAAGAATCCTGAGGCACACCCAAATGCGAAGCAAAATAAGAGTACACATATGAATAAGTAGAGCCGGGATCAAATACAACCGATGCCTCTCTGTGACAAACAAAAATAATACCTGTGATGACAGAATCAGAGGCAACCGCCTCGGTGCGAGCAGGAATGCAATAATATCTGGACCGACCCCTCTCACGAGGGTGACCTCTATCCCCCCTGCCTCCGCCCCTAGCTGGTTGGGCAGCTGGGGGAGCTGGAACCATAGCCTGAGAACTCTGAGAAGCACGTTGTGGCTGAGCAGTCTGTGAAGATGCACCCCCAAGTCTGAGGCAGTCCCTAACCACGTGACATGTATCGCCACACTCGAAACAAGCTCTGGGAGGATCTGGTGGCTGTGACTGACTTGAGCTAGGTCTGCTGGACTGATCTCTAGAAGTACCTCGCGCAGGAGGCGCGCTAGAAACTGGAGGCGCATAATAAGGCTCCTGAGGTGCTGGTGGAGCTGGAGTATTACCGGCTGCTGGCAAGGCTGAATGAACAGGGCGACCAGAATAACCCCTACCATAACGATCGGCTGATGAGGTACGGGCACCAGAGTAGTGACGCGACTCTCGAGACCTCTTGGCCTCCCTCTCCCCTTGCTCCCTAGCGAGCATACCCTCAATCCGCCTAGCAATGCTCACTACCTGCTGGTAAGGAATATCCATCTCTAACTCTTGAGCCATGCTGGACCGGATGGGCGGAATATGACCCTCGATAAACCTCCGAACTCTTTCCTAAACTGTGGCGACCAAAGCCGGTGCATGTCTGGCCAACCTGGTATAACGGATGACATACTCTGAGACTATCATAGCGCCCTGGCACAAATGCTCAAACTCCATGTGCCATGAATCCCTGAGGCTCTGGGGAACAAGCTCCCTCATAAACATGTCTGAGAACTGGGTCTAAGTCAGTGAGGCAGACTCGACTGGACTGTCCAACTCATAAGTACGCCACCAATCATAGGCGGCTCCTCGAAGCTGAAAGGCGGTGAAAGAAACCCCACTAGACTCCACTATGCCCATAGTACGAAGAATGCGATGACACTCCTCCAAGAATCCCAAGGCGTCATCTGAAGCTAGGCCACTGAACACTGGGGGATCATATTTCTTGAACTTCTCTAGCCTACACTACTCGTCCTCAGAGACAGCTGACCCATCTTCGGGCTGTGCTGTGCTGCAGGCGGTACATGAATAACCTCTGGGACCTGCTCCATCGGCACTCTCTGCTCAGGAGTGCGGGCTGCGGGAGTCTGGGCCCGTCCCCCGGCTGCAGCGAGGGGAAGCAACCCCGCATGAGCTAAAGTAGTGTACATGCTCATGAACTGAGCCAGGGTCTCCTGGAGTGCTGGAGTAGTAGTAGCTGTAGTAGGTGTATCAGGTGCCTGTGCTCCAACTAGATCTGCTGGTGGTACCTCAGCGGCAGCGCACGCGGGTGTTGTGGCTGCACCTCCTGCGCATCCTCGACCTCTACCCCGGCCCCGGCCTCTGACGGCGGCAGCAGGGGACGCGGGTGCCTGGTCCTCTCCTATAGCACGTGTCCTCACCATCTGTGAGAGAATAGAAGATAAAAGTTTAGAATTGGTGTCAAAATATCGCACGACAAGGAATTCAAAAGAAATAAAGATATTCCTAAACAGTTACATAGCCTCTCGTAGATAAAATACGGACGTCTCCGTACCGATCAGCGAGACTCTAATAAACTGGCCTGTGTCCAATGACTCCTATTAACCTAGAGCTCTGATACCAACTTGGCACGACCCTAGTTCACCAATTGTGAATATGTCATGACGGCACCTAGCCTTCACGGCTAGGTAAGCCTAACACATTGCGGAAGTAACAACATTTACGAAATTTATAATCAAAAGCTAAATAACATGAGTAATGTATACAGTTGCCGCCTGACACATACACTTTAACACTTTAAATTCTGAAACTATCCCAAAGATCCGGAAACCCACGGGCAACACATGCTAAGAGTAATACATAACACTGCTCTAATCATCCGGAAAGTCTATAACAAGGAGAACAGAATAGCATCTAACTAACTAAAGGGTAGAGTGAGAGGGAGACTCTCCGGTCTGCGTACGCGGCAGATATACCTCAAGTCTCCGAAATGCTGCCTGCAGCTACTGGTAATGCGCCTGCGTAGAGGTACCTGGATCTGCACATGAAAAACATGTGCAGAAGAGGCGTGAGTACACCACAGCGGTACTCAGTAAGTGTAAAGCCTAACCTCGGTTGGGTAGTGACGAGGAAGGTCAGGGCCCTACTGAGGCAAAAAAAATAATATAGCAGCAAAAATATTAACAGTGTAGAAATCCGACGAAACTAATGAACGCAGCAGTGTAATAAGACAGCTCAATGAGATAATAATACTACAACGACAGAACAAAAACGCAGAGTAAACACAGCTAAATTGCAACAAGAATGCCAACGAGGGTCTCCCAGGATACCGTCCTGTAGCCCTTTCCTCATCTGTCCAACGGATCACTCGGGATAACGTCCCGTCGTCCAACTCTCATATCAATATCAAAGGATCTCCCAGGATACCATCCCGTAGTCCAATCACCAGTGTGCAGGGGATCTCCCGGGATACCATCCCATAGTCCCAAAATAAAGTGCGGGGAGGGGGGGGGATCTCCCGGGATACCGTTTCGTAGTCCCAAAATAAAAATACAGGGGGATCTCTCGGGATACCGTCCCGTAGTCCCAAAATAAAAGTGCAGGGGGATCTCCCGGGAATCGAACACATAGTCCCAAAGTAAACAAACAAGGGGGAAGCTCCCGGAATCCCACATCCGTAGTCCCAATGTAAATGCGCAACCAAAATCGGAGAAATATTCAGAAATTGAAGTACAACAATACAAGGCAACAAATAATACTGGCCTAACATGCTCCATGTAATCACAGTTAAGGCAATTTAAGCAATTAGGCAATTTGGGTCAATTAGACATGCTCTTCTACACTAGCACAAGCTATCGTAGCAAGTAAGATAAAGCAAATATAAAAAAAAATCCAGTTCAAATATTTAAGTAAAAATTCGGGTTTCAACAATTAGCTCAAGTATGCGCTCGTCACCTCACGTACAAGGCATCCAATTACCAATTATCACATCCTAAGGGACGAAGTCCCCCACACAAGGTTAGGCAAGCCACTTACCTCGAACCGGTGCAAAATCAACTAAGAAACGATGCCTTTGCCACAAGTATCCGACTCCAAATGGCCCAAATCTAGTCAATTCAATTACACATCGTAAATAATATTGCAAACAACTGATTCCACTATTAAAATTAAAGCTAGGGCGCGAAAATAGGTAATATGACCAAAACGCCCCTCAGCCATCATCTGGGAATCGAATAATTTTTACGTTTTCAGAACCCTTGTACTCTCACGAGTCTAACCATATAAAAATCTTCCAAATCGGAGATCAAATGCCCCCTCAAAACCCCATAATTAGGTCTAAGAAGTTTTACCCACTTCCCATTCAAAAACACGAAATTAAAGGGTGAAATTAAGGGAAGATTCATGGAATTTGGTCTAAATCGAGTGAGAAATACTTACCCAAGTTGCCCAGGTGAAAATCCCTTCGAAAATCGCCAAAAACCGAGCTCTAGAAGTCAAAATGTTATAAAACTGGTGAAACCCTCGAAATGGGTAATTTAATCTGTCTGCCCAGGTAATTGGTCATCGCGAACGCGGGAGAAGCATCACGTTCGCGAAGAAGAAAAAGCGAGGGTGCTCTGGTTGCTCAGCGCGAATGCGACAAAGCGTCCGCAAATGCATAGAAGAAAAATTTGTTGGCCCAGGGGTTGCTCTTCGCGAACGCGTGAAATGATACGCGAACGCGAAGAGTGGAACAGTGTAACTACGCGAACGCGACATGGGCAACGTGAACGCGATGGAGGGGAAAACAGGGCTATGCGAACGCAAAGGTCCTAACGCGAACGCATTGAAGAAATTCCTGGCTAGACAAGACAAGCCTTCACGAACGCGAATGGCATAATGCGAACGCGATGAAGGCATACCAAAAACAACAACAGCAGTTCAAAAACAGGAGAAAATGGCCAGTTGAGCATCCGAAACACACCCGAGGCCCCCAGGACCTCAACCAAACCTACAGACATATCCCGTAACATCATTCAAACTTGCTTCAATCCTTAAACCACCTAAAACAACGCCGGAAGCACGAATTAATCAAAGATTCAAGCCTAAGAACTCCAAATTCCAACCAAACACGCTTTCGATCAAAAACCTAACCAAACCTCACCCGAATGACCTGAAATTTTGCACGCACATCCTAAATGACATGACGAAGCTACAACAAGTTCCGAAATCCAAATACGACCTTCAAACTTTTGCATTTCAAGCCTAAATGAGCTACGGACCTCCAAATAACATTTCGAACATGCTCCCAACCCCAGAAACACCTAACGAAGCTAATAGAACCGACAGATTCCCATTCCGAGGTCGCCTTCATACTGTTCCGAATACAGACCATTTTTTAACTCTTAAGCTCTCATTTAGGGACTAAGTGTCCCAAAACACTCCGAATCCTAATACCTAACGTCCCAGCAAACCAAAATAGCAGCAATGGACTTAGGGAAAGCAGTTAATGGGGGATCGGGGCGTAAATTCCTAAAACGATCGGCCGGGTCGTTACAGATGCATAAGGGAAATGGAGAGAAGTTCTACCCGAGGTTCTTTGGGCATATCGAACAACATCGAATTCCAGCACTAGGGCTACCTCATTTTATTTGGTATATGGCTCCAAGGCCATTATCTCTGTCGAGTTCAGAGAATCCAGTGCCAGGTTTTGACATACATCGGAGGAGTCAAATCACGAGGCTATGAATACTAGCCTCGAGCTATTAGACAAAAAATGAGAAATAGCATTGTTCATATGGCCGTGTAGAAGCAAAGGACCGAAAGGTACTACAATAGAAGGACCAATCTTCGATATTTCAGAATCGGGTACTTAGTTCTACAGAAAGTCACCCTCAATACTCAAGACCCAAATGAAGGGAAACTGGGCCCAAATTGGGAAGGACCGTATCGAGTCCTCGGAGTTGTCGGTAAAGGATATTACAAACTTAGCACGATGGAAGGTGAACAACTGCCAAACAATTGGAATGTATCATTACTCAAACGATACTACTGCTAAGGTATGACTTTATCTTTTTGTCCATTTGAGTTTAAAACTAAGTCAGTGCAGGTTTTCGATCTAAGCTATCGAGGGCACCCCTTTTACATGAAGGCCTTAGGTTTTAAAGCATACGTTGCACTCTTTTTCCTTTAGAACAGATTTTGTCACAAGTGGGTTTTACCGACAATGTTTTAACGAGGCAACAACTATATTCTACCTAAGGAAAACTCAAACAGTATCCAAGGCTTCTTTTCAATCAACCTCGAATACTGGGGGGCATCACCCTCGAAGATCATATTTTCAAGGAAAATAATTCACGCCTAAGAAGGCCTCGATAGGAAAACTTTGTAATGGGACAAAGGGTTAGATGAACCGTGTCCATATAGAATAGTCAAGCCCCGACGGCAAAACATGTATGCATTTATCAATTATTTGAAGAAGCATTCTGTTTATATCAAAAACACTTTGTGTCTCAAAGATATTATATGAGCTCTACACTTATAATCCTACGGGAAATGACTCAAGAGCCAAAGAACGAATATAACCCCGAGATACTCGAGGACTATCATCGATAGTCAGCATATCCGAGTCCTTGAAAACTCAAACTCATAAGACCTCAAGGAGGCATCCCTTTGAAACAAAGGCCAATGACAATATACTCGGGGACTAACTTTTTGAACAAGTTCGAAAGATTATCGGGAAACAAGTCCAAGTGACATACCCGAAGGCTACGGCCATATTAAAAACTACGGTCATATAAAAAGGCTACGGCCGAAATAATGCGGCTCGAAAATGTCGGACTTCCACCGTAAATTAAAGGCCTTCAAAAACTTTGAAAAAACCGGTTAAATCAAGCTACCCTCGGCAAAAGCAAAATATAAAAGGCTTCGATAAATTCAGCCCTCGAATAATTTAAATGATTCGATAACATCAGCCTTCGAAAAGACCTCAAGAGGTATTCAATTATGTTTACACAAACAGATTACTAATAAGGTTCTGATTTATCGAACCTTCGAAAAACCCAATGGGTACAAAAAACACATGCCAAAGGCATAATTAAAATTCTCACTAAGTCTTTTAGCCGAAAAAGAGGGAAAAATTATAGCCACTTTAGAGGTCGAATTGAACCAACTTAAAGAGCCTAAGGGCCGATATATAAGAGCCTAAGGGCCAACTTAAAAGAGCTTAAGGAGCTAAACATGTAGAGTTTGAGACCTCGTTCTCACTTAACGCGGACTCAAGAGTCCCATTGTTCCGAGCTCGCATCAAATTAATTTAAGCTTAGCTCTAGCATTAACTAAGACCTTAAGAGGTATTATGTTGATCGACAAAAAATCTAAGGGTTTATTATGTGCTAAGTCCAGTACTCGGACTGGTCATTAGAATTATACAATAAAATGCCTCACAGGTGAAGAAAAAATGGAATTGAACAAATTGGAGATAAAGCAAAAAGATTCTTTATATTCACAAATATGATTTACAAAGTGTATTTACAAAGCCCACGAGAGTCCCTTACAAAAAAGCAAAAGAAACGAAAAAGAACCTAATCTATTTTGGGGCTACATCCCCGGAAGCAACATCCTCAGGAACAGCACCCTCGGGACCTTTATCTCCGGGAACCTCCTCCTCCTCGAGGGCTTATTCTTCACCTTCCCCGCCCTCAGAGCCACTCGCAATGTCTTCATCAGAAGAAGAAACGAGAAACCAAGCATCGATTTCCATCGCCTTAGCTTGGTCTATCTCTTCAGTGAGGTCAAATCCTCGGGCGTAGATCTCTTCGAGAATCTCCCTCCGGGCTTGTCACTTGGCAAAATCATTACTCCGTTTTTCCAGGTTGGAGGCCTCCCTTAACTCAGCTTGAATTTCCATAACATCCTTCAAATATACGGCGATAGTCTTATCAGCCGTGGCCTTCATCTTCTCAACTTCGGCTTTGGCCTGTACAGCTTTGGCCCGGGATCTAGCAAGCTCTGCCTCTAACTCCTCAATTTTATTGGCCTGAGCCAAACCCTTCACTTAAATACCTTGGAGTTGAGTTTCAGCCAAGGCTATTTGAGCCATAACAGCTTCCTTATCGGCAGCGAGCTGATCCATGTTTCTCTTTCCATCGATGACAGTCAGCCTTAACTTGATCAACCTCGCCCCGGAGCTGCCTAGTCATTTCCAACTTCTGCTGCAGTTGAGACATCGAAGTGTTAGCCTTCGAAGTATGGCCAATAAGACCATACTCTATTAAAATCATAGTTACCTGCTCATCTAACTCGGTCTCGTTTTTTCAAGCTTTGGCCAATTCGGCCTGAAGGTCCTCAATCTCCTTATCCTTTTGGCCTCAAAAGAGCCTTAGGGCCTTCTCTTCACGTGAAACCCTACTGAGCTAGGCCTCACATTGACTCAACTCAACTCTAAACTTGACGATGGCCTATACACAAAATGAAGGTGTGTCAGTCAAAGGAAAAGAAGGAAAGAAAATATTACAACAATGAAAGTTAGCATTTACTTGAGAGAGGAGACATTGGGCCTCTTCAAAGAGGGTGGATGCATTGTTAAGGTCAATAGCATCGCCGACCTAGTTGAAACAGTCCCTAAAAGGGTCTTCTTAGAAGACCTTGCTTGGTTCGGGTATTCGTAGAGCCCGAGCATCCTTTATGGTTTCCTCGGAGTAAGCTGGTAGAGATGGTGAGTGGCCCATTGTCATGGCCCTGAGATCCTTACTCGGGGCGCTCTGACTAGATGTGGCCTTCTTAAAATTTATCCCCTCAAGCGTATTTATTGAAAGGGGAGGGGGAATGATCTCAATCTTTGGGGACTCGAGGGATTTGCCCAAGTCTTTTTCCGAAGCTCTTCCACCATAAGATGAAGTCTCAGGTTTGGAGGGCTTGGCTTCCTCGATTGGTTTCCTAGTTTGAGGTACCAAAGTCGTTACTTCACCCTCGTTCTCTTCATCTTCTAGATATTGAGTGGTGGATTCCAAATCCATGTGTACAAGTTTCCTCCTCGGCTTTCGAGTAGAAGTCCCCTCATCCTGTGAATCTTCAGGCTTTGAAGCCCTCTTTCTTTTACAGTCCTTCCCCAATTTTGAGATCGAGGATGCAGTCTTTTCCCCGGGCGGGGCTGGACTCATTTTAGACACATCTCCGATGCATGCTTAAATAAGCATGAGTGAGTTGACGCTACTAACAAGTGAAAAATATCTAAAACTTGGGAAGAGAATTTACCAAGATGTTTGGCCTCCCACTTTCCCCTCGATAATTCATGCCATTAGCGCTCATTGTAGGAGGAGGTGGCAGCTAACCTTCGGACCCAGTCCTTGAGGTCGGGGATCGCGTGGGGCGTCCAAGAAGTGGCTGCAGAAGGGCAAAGACATTATAAGATGCGGAAGCTGAGTATGAATATATATTGGGAAGAAGAACTCCACTTACGATTAAAGTTCCATTTCTTCGGGAATGACATTTTATCCCTCGGGATGACATCCAAAGTCCTTACTCTGATGAACCGACTCATACAGCCTCGGTCTTTGTCCTTGTTATTACTAGCAAAGAAGGCTTTCTTTGTTCGATGCTACAGCTTGATGAGCCCTCGAAATAGCTGGGGCCGCTATAGCCGTATAAGATGGCTGAGGGTGAATTCAAAACCCTCGGCCTTTTCGGAAAAGTAGCACAGCATGATCATAATACGCCAAAAGGAGGGGTGAATCTGGCCGAGGGTGACCTCGTATGTTTTGCAGAAGTCGATCACTACCGGATCAAGGGTACCCAATGTGAAGGGGTAAGTGTAAACACTTAAAACCCCTCCATGTGAGTAGTGATGCTTTCCTAGGGGCTCGGGATCTGAACCAAGACCTCGTCTCCCTAGCCTAAGTCCATCTTCATGGCTTTGAGGTACTTCTTCGATATCAAAAAAATATATCGAGATACATGTTCGCATCGGCCAGGGATATCGGGGGAATTTTCAATATTAAAGTCCTTTTTATTCATGCAAGAGCCGGGGTAATTTCTTCATGAGTCGGAGGCACCACCGGTTTGGCCGGTCGAGAGGTAGAAGAAGATGATGCTTTATCATTTTTGGGAACCATTTTGGAAATTTTAGCCATGATTCTGAGCTAAAGAATACAGACGATAAAAGAACGTGGTGTTTACAAGAACTTGGTGTTTTCCGGTGCTTAAAAGGGCGGTGAAAATAGATGATGAGAGGAAAATATGAAGAAGGGAGGTCGGGGATCGCGTGGGCCGTCCAAGAAGTGGCTGCAGAAGGGCAAAGACATTATAAGATGCGGAAGCTGAGTATGAATAGATATTGGGAAGAAGAACTCCACTTACGATTAAAGTTCCATTTCTTCGGGAATGACATTTTATCCCTCGGGATGACATCCAAAGTCCTTACTCTGATGAACCGACTCATACAGCCTCGATCTTTGTCCTCGTTATTACTAGCAAAGAAGGCTTTCTTTGTTCGATGCTGCAGCTTGATGAGCCCTCGAAATAGCTGGGGCCGCTATAGCCGTATAAGATGGCTGAGGGTGAATTCAAAACCCTCGGCCTTTTCGGAAAAGTAGCACAGCATGATCATAATACGCCAAAAGGAGGGGTGAATCTGGCCGAGGGTGACCTCGTATGTTTTGCAGAAGTCGATCACTACCGGATCAAGGGTACCCAATGTGAAGGGGTAAGTGTAAACACTTAAAACCCCTCCATGTGAGTAGTGATGCTTTCCTAGGGGCTCGGGATCTGAACCAAGACCTCGTCTCCCTAGCCTAAGTCCATCTTCATGGCTTTGAGGTACTTCTTCGATATCAAAAAAATATATCGAGATACATGTTCGCATCGGCCAGGGATATCGGGGGAATTTTCAATATTAAAGTCCTTTTTATTCATGCAAGAGCCGGGGTAATTTCTTCATGAGTCGGAGGCACCACCGGTTTGGCCGGTCGAGAGGTAGAAGAAGATGATGCTTTATCATTTTTGGGAACCATTTTGGAAATTTTAGCCATGATTCTGAGCTAAAGAATACAGACGATAACAGAACGTGGTGTTTTACAAGAACTTGGTGTTTTTCGGTGCTTAAAAGGGCGGTGAAAATAGATGATGAGAGGAAAATATGAAGAAGGGAGGTGATCAGAGAGAATGTGAATAAAAGAGTAAAGTTTTCAATTCTAAGAAGTAGCCTCGCATTTATAGATGAGCGGCAATGGTTCGGCGGCGCTAATGGCCGACCATTACTGACTTGAATTTAATGTTTTAGGGAAGTGAACTGACGAGACGTCTGAGTCACTTTGATCATTCACGTCACGAGAATGACATCATTATTAGAGACTCCAGAGAATCGAGGTTCAAATCGTTTCTTGTCACCTTGCTCTAAGAAACGCGGGGACTATCTGTATACGGTCGAAATCAGGCACGACCGATTTACCAGGCTCGAAGGATCGCCTTAGGTCTAAGTTCAAGTAAGCTCGAGTTCGAGGTCAATAGACTAGACTCGAGCTCGAGGATGGAATGCAGTACCCGAAGATAAAAGTGCGAGGAATACCGAAGTCAAGTATGCTCGACGTCGGAATTTTACCGTTATGGATTTGTAATAGAATGAGCTAGATTCCCGCCACGTCCCTAAGATCATGGCACAAATCTCGGAATAGGATTGTACGATTCCGTAATTAGCGGTTAGATAGTTGTATCAAGAATATTCCTTATTGTAAATAGAAATATACCTTATTTAGGGTTCACCTATTATATAAAGGGGACCCCAATTATTTGTAACATCATCTCATCATGTAACGACCTGGCCGGTCGTTTCATGAGTTATAGCCCCGCTTCCCCTATTCTTGCTTTTTTATGTGTTGTTCAGCTGTATTTCATCGTATCGTGTTGGTTGTTTTGTGTTCGGAGTGGTCTTGGAGCGGAATGAGACACTTAGTCTCTTATTTAGAAGCTTAAGTTGAAAAAGTCAACTGGATGTTGACTTATGTGTAGAAGAACTGGGATGTGCATTCTGTTGGTTCGGATAGCTTTGTTAGGTGATTTTGGACTTAAGAGTGTGTTCGGAATGTAATTTGGAGGTACGTGATATTTAGGCTTGAATTGGAGAAATTGGGAATTTGGTGTTTTCCGGTCGACAATGGAAATATTGATATCGGGGTCGGAATGAAATTTCAAAAATTGGAGTAGGTCCATTATGTAATTTGTGACGTGTGTGCAAAATTTCAGGTCATTCGGGTAAGGTTTGATAGGTTTCGGCATCGTTTGCGGAATTCGGAAGTTTGGAAATCCTTACGTTTGAATCCGAGGGCGATTTGGTGTTTTGGTGCTATTTTGAGCGTTCCGAAGGTTTGAATAAATTTGAATGGTGATATGTGACTTGTTGACATGTTTAGTTGAGGTCTCGAGGGCCTCGGGTTGATTTCGGAAGGTTGATGGATCAAGGATGGGATTTGAGGAAGTGTTGAAGATTGACTTCACCTATTATAACCGCACCTGCAGAGTGGGACAGTAGGTGCGAGGCCCGTAGAAGCCCATAAGCAGCCGCAGATGCGGCCATAGGTGAGAAGGGAAGAACCGCAGGTCTGCGCATAGGACCGCACCTGTGTGATCGCAGATGCGTGGTTTCGACTGCAGAAGCAATTTTCGAGGTTTAAGTGAAACGCGTACCTGCGATGGATTTCCGCAGGTACGGCATCGCAAAAATGACTTATGCACCGCAGATGGGGTAGTTCTGGAAAGAAAGTATATAAGATCTCCTTCGCGAATTTTAGTTCATTTTCCACCATTTTTTGTCGGCATTGGAGCTTTTGAGGGCAATTTGAGGAGGAATTTAAGGTTTATCAGCAAAGTGAGTCGCTTGAGCCCTAATACTCGTATATGTGAGGATTTCCCGTTGTTCAATCATGGTATTTGTGAAAATTGGGGGAAATAGGGCTTGGAATTGGAGAGTTTAATTTGAGGATTAAGGGACCATTTGAGGTCCGATTTTGATGATTTTGGTATGTATAGACTTGGGAGTGAAAGGAGATTCTAATTTTGAGATTTTTGTTGGATTCAGAGACGTTGTCCTGGGTCCCAGGTTTGAATCCAATTCGGGATTTTTGGTCTAATTTGATAATTTTCGTGTGTAATTCATTCCTTTAGCGTATATTGATGATAATATACTGATTTTGGTTAGATTCGGAGCATTTGGAGGCCGAGATGAGAGGCAAGACCATCGCGGGTTAGAGTTTTGTCCAGTTTGAGGTAAGTAATGATTTTAAATCTTGTCCTGAGGGTATGAAAACTCGGATTTCACATCGTTTCACTATTTTGAGGTGAGGAGCGTGAGGGCGTGCACCATTGGGGATTGTGACTTGGTCCGTCCCGTAGCAACTATTAAGTTGTGTATTTGACTGAAAACTATTTGATACTATTGTGCTTTGGAAAGTATTACTCCCTCTGTTTCATATTAGATGAGGTACTTTCCTTTTTAGTCTGTTCCAAAACAAATGACACGTTTCTAAATTTGGAAATAATTCAACTTTAAAGTCTTTCATTTTACCCATTATTTTACCCATTTACCCTTAATGAGAAGCTTTTATAGCTACACAAATGTTATGGCCCCACAAACTTTTTACCCCTTAAGCGTTTAAGACCACAAGTTTCAAAAGTCTTCTTCTTTTTCTTAAACTCCGTGCCGAGTCAAACTACCTCATCTAATATGAAACTAAGGGAGTACTATATTTTGGGCTGAATGCCATACTTGGGCCTCGTGCCAAGCTGTTTGGACCCGTAGGGGCTTTTTACTACTATTTCCTCACTGTTTTGATTTAATATATGTACTCAGTCATGCTATGTTTTACTGATTTCATAACTTAGACTTATTTACTCCGTTTTGATGCATAAAATAATATTTTGGGCTGAGCACCCTATTTTATTGATAGCCCGAGTGGCTTGAGAGGTTTCTGACTGAGTGAGGCCGAGGGCCTATGTTGTGAGGATATCATGGGATCGGGCTGCGCGCCGCAACATGATGTACTGATTTGTGATATATGAGAGGCCGAGGGCCTGATTGATTATGCCACGAGGTGGCATGGTATAGAGCTTGGGCTGTAGGAGCTTCTCCGGAGTCTGTACACCCTTAGTGAGTGCGGGTAGCCTGAATGAGTGATTGATGTTGCCCGAGGGGTTGTTCTCGATTCATGTTATGCCCGAGGGGCTGATTACAACTGATTATGAGGTTGCCCGAGGGGCTGATTCTGAGAGAAGTTATGCCCGAGGGGCAGTTTATGATACATGTTTTGCCGAGGAACTATTTATGATTTTCATCACTTTTAATCTAAACTTCATTGAACCTCTATTGAAACTGTTGGAAAAACATCTTCAAAATGATTTTACTGAAATTGGATTTTTAACGAAACGATTTAATTTACAGTCTGTTTTGAAATCATATTTTACTTACCGTGATCTTATGGTGTGGATTTATGTGTTTCTTACAGCTTAGCCTTTGTTTACTTTTATTACTTACTGATTTGGTGTACTCACATTACTCCCTGCACTTTGTGTGCAGATTCAGGAGTTGCGGGTCATAATATCAAGCGCCGATCTTTCATCCGTCGCGAATATTCGGAGTCGGCAAGGTAGCTGCATGGCTATTGCAGCCTTGCTCTTTTCCCTCTTATCTTCCTTAGACTATATTAGTGTTTTCCAGACTGTGATAGTCTTAGTTGTATTCATACATTCCTTAGTAGTTGCTCGTGAATTGTGACACCCCGAAGTCGGGCCTTTGTTCTTTTCGCACTTGTTATTTAGACTTATGCCATGGAGTTTTATTAATTAATAGCTTAAAACATCTTAATTATGAAATAACAGTTTGTTTTGGGATTGTGCCGGCTTGCCTAGTTTCATGATAGGCGCAATCACGACCGCGTTGGTTTTGGGGTCGTGACACATAATTGGCAAGAATATACTATCCTACTTTTCTCTCTTATTGTTCATCATAATTGTCCTTTGTATTTATTCTTCTTACTTTATCGCTCTTAGTTCACCTCGATGTCACTAAGCTTGAGGTCACCACTGCTGAGTAACACTGGTTTGGCTCACTTATTTCTTTCATTTCTACTTCATATTTCTTGAATATTAATTGGTATTTGTGATGACCCGACCTGTCGTCTCATGTATTTCTGTCCCGTTTTCCCCGTTTAATACTTTTACATGTTTCATTGTATGTGTTTGGTGAATTTGAAGTAATTCGGTTAGAGTTTGGATGGAAATGAGATAATTAGTCCCTTTAAGGAACGGTTGGTTTAGAAAATTCAACGGGATGTTGACTTGTGAGTTAGAAGGATCGGAATGGAATTCTGATGATTCGGTTAGTTTCGGGGGATGATTTAAGGCTTAGGAGATCAATCAGAAGTAATTTTGGAGGCTCGGTGTAGAATTAGGCTTGAATTGGCTAAGTTAGCATTTTGGCGATACCCGGTTGATAGGTGAGATTTTGATCTGAGGGTCGGAATGAAATTCTGAGAGTTGCAATAGCTTCGTTAGGTGAATTTGGATGTGTGTGCAAAATATCAGTTGATTCAGAGGTGTTTAGGTCGAGTTTTTGATCAAATGCAAGTTTCGGAAGTTTTAGTTTATCTTAGGCTTGAATCCGTGGTAAATTGATGATTCGTGTGTTGTTGGATGTGTTTTTATGATTGGAACATGTTTGTCTGATGTTTTAGGATGGGTTGGCACTTTTGGTTGAGGTCCCGGGGGCCTCAGGGTGTATTCGGGTGGTCAATCGGACCAATCTTGGCCTTTGGGAGTTGCAGAAAAACTGCTGAAGTGTTGCAGAGAATTTGCTCTATGCGATCGCATGGGGAGCATTGCGATCGCATAGGAGGTTTTGGAGGGGTTTAAATTTGTTCTATGCGATCGCGTAAGAGGTTGTGCGGTCGCATAGGTTTGGAATGTTGGTCTATGCGTTTGCATCAGGGGTAGTGCGATCGCGTAGTGTATTTGGGCCTGGGGTCCCTGGCAGTGGATTGTTCTATGCGATCGCATAGGTTTTAGTGCGATCGCATAAGAGGAAATCGGGAGGTTAGAAATTTTTGCTATGCGATCGCAATAGCAAGGCTGCGATCGCATAGAGTAAAAACTGGGCAGACAGAAGGGTTTAGTTAACATTTCATCCGCGAACCAAGTCTATTTTCCACCATTTTTAAGCAACCTTGGGAGCTTTTGACGAGGAATTTAGAGGGTTTTGACTGGGAATCGATTGGAGGTAAGTCCTATGGTCTAGAAACGTCATCTAATTGTGATTTCAACACCTAAATTCATGGAATTTGAGTAAAAAGGGAAGAACTAGAGCTTGTGTTTTCTTATGAGAAATTGGATTTTGAGGGAGCATATGGACTCCGATTTTGATAAATTTTACATGTATAGACTCGTAGCGAGATAAGGAACATTTTTGTGTAAAAATTTCTGACTTTCTAGAAGTGGGCCCGGGGCTCAGGTTTTGCAAATTTCGTGGTTGTTGATATTTTTCGAGTCTTTTCGATTGGGTTATATTCCCTTAGCCTATTATGATGTATTCGTTGTGGTTTTGGACATATTCGGTGCGCGAGGAGGTCGATTCGATAGGCAAGGACATTGCTAGCTAGTTTTCGGCCTGCTAAAGGTGAGTAATTGATGTAACTGCTGCTCCGAGGGTTTGAAACCCCAGACTTTCACATCGTAACGCTATATTGAGGCGTGACACGCATTCCACGATGAGTGCGGGGTCGTATACTGTTCCATCCCGAGTGTTAATTTCTACTATATTGGCGATTGAAACGCATACTTTGTTATTGTGAATTGTGTTTATTGCCGTGTATGGGGCCTTGTGCCGACCTGTAGAATCCTTAGGGGATCTTTATGTGTTCTTACTCACTTGTGTGCATAACTTAAATTCTCAGTCATGTTTTCAAATATTAAAAACAATATAATAATTGTGTTTTATACATCAACCTTAAATGAAAAGAATACGAGGGTTGAGATCCCTATAGTATGTCACGCCCGATTGGCTGTGGACTTATTTGACTGAGATGGGTCAGGGACCCAGTGGTGAGGATGTTTCCTTGATATGGATCGGGCTACACGCCGTAGCGATTATTATATATTGATATTGAGGCCAAGAGCCTGTTTTATGCCAATACATGGCTGATATTGCGCTTGGACTGTAGGAGCCCCTCCGGAGTCTGTACACATCCCCAGTGAACGCCGTCGACGTTAAATAAGTGGAGCGGGCTGCACGCCGCAACGAGTACTGGAGTGTACCATTATATGTGTTGCATCCTTTCATTCATTATTTCTTAACTGTATTATTTGTTGTATACTTTTTCCTCTGGATTGGATATGAACTGCTTGATATAGAAAGCTTTGTGCATTTCCTGCGTTTTCTTACTTTCAGACTTTAGTTATGTTTATTACTCACTGAGTTGGAAGTACTCACTTTACTCCCTGCACCTCGTGTGCAGATCCAGGGCAGTCTCAGGCTGAGTGATTCCAGCTGATCCAGAGTTCTTTCCGGGAGTATTTGAGGTAGCTGCAGGGCGTTCGCACCCGATGATTCTCCCTTCTATCTTTATCCTTTATTTCCGTATTGTCAGTATTAGACAGACTTTGTAGTAGGATATTATTCTGTCATAAGGATCATGGTCGTGACACCGGGTCCTAGTTAGGCTGTGTTGGTATTTTGTTAGATTTTCCGTATTATTATCAGTATTTCAGATTTTTGTTTTAAATGATATTTATCTTCATCTGTTTAATTAACAGGGTTATTGATATAAATGGCCGGGCTTGCCTAGTAGTGTGCTGGGTGCCATCACGACCGGGTTGGGGTCGTGACAAGTTGGTATGAGGGCCTGGGTTACTTGGTCTCGCGAATCATGAGCCGGTTCAGTAGAGTCTCGCGGATCGATACGGAGACGTCTGTATTTATCCTCGAGAGGCTGCAGAACCTTTAGGAAACTTCATATTCTTGGAATTCTTATTGTGCGACTTTGTTGATCCGAGAACTAAATTCTGTTATTCTATTCACTCGCAGATGGAGAGAACCCGTGCTACCGGACGTGGCGGACGACCACCTGTACCACCTACTGAGGCCACCGGAGGCCGTGGACGCTGTCGTGGTCGAGGCAGAGCCGAGGGGGCAGCACCTGTTGACCCACCAGTTGCCCCGACTCAGGAGCAGGCTCCAGCTGTAGAGGCTCCAGCAGCACCTATTCAGGCACAAGCTGTGCCTATTGCGATTTCGGGTCTTCAGGAGGCCCTAGCTCAGATTCTATCAGTTTGCACTGGCGTGGCTCAGGCCGTCTCGGCCAGTACTGCAGCAGCTACTTCGCAGGCCAGGGAGGCAATCAGACCCCATCTGCTCGCACACCGAAGAAGGTAGTGCAGGGTTTGCAAACACAAGAGGCACCACCAGTTCAGCAGGTTTCCCCAGTTCAGCAGGTTGCCCAGTTCAGCCGGTTGCCCTGGTTCAGGATGATGTGATTCCGGCCATGCCAGACGATGAGCAGCGTCTTTTTAAAAGGTTCAACAGGCTTTTACCTCCTACTTTCAGTGGTGTTCCGGGCGAGAATGCCCAGGGTTTTCTCGACAAGTGTCGACGTATGCTTCGGACCGCAGGGATCTTGGAGTCGAGCGGGGTATCATTTACTACTTTGCAATTTTCTGGAGCAGCTTTCACTTGGTAGGAAGCTTATGAGCGGCGTAGGCCGAGAGGTGCAGCGCCTTTGTCATGGCAGGAGTTCTCTACTCTCTTTCTGGAGAAGTGGGTACCGCAGTCTCAGAGGGAGGAGCTGCGTAGACAGTTTGAGTACCTTCGTTAGGGAGATATGACCGTGACTCAGTATGAGGTGAGATTTTCGGAGTTGGCTCAATATGCTCCATGGATGGTCCCGACTGATCGGGAGAGGATTCGGAGATTTGTGGATGGACTCACCTATCCCATTCGTATTCTGATGACCCTAGAGAGGGTTCTGGGCCATACCTTCGAGGATGTTGTGGATATTTCTTGTGATATTGAGACGGCTCGCCATCAGGAGAGAGAGGAAAGGGAGGCCAAGAGGCCTCGAGGATCAAGTAGCTTTAGTGGTGCTCCGTCTAGGGGCCAGTTTCAGCAGAGCAGAGGTCGTTCTTTCAGGCCTCATCAGTCGGCTCGTCCCGAGTATCGTGGGGCGTCTTCAGGCCGTAGTCACCAGGGGTATCAGCAGGGCCAGTCTTTACTTAGTGCCCTCCCAGCTCATAGCTCTTCACATGGCCTTTCAGCTCAGGGTTCTTCTGCGCAAGGCGCATCGGCTGGTCATTCCGGCGCGAGGGGTTCCCATCAGTCCCCTTCACCAGCATTTGGTATTTGCTTCGAGTGTGGCGAGTATGGCCATATGAGGAGGCAGTGTCCTCGACGTCGTGTTAGCCAGTCTCAGCAGAGGGATCAGACCTCCTCTTCTACTCCACCTACTTCAGCACCATCCCAGTCAGGTAGGGGTGGGGGTCAGGCAGTTAGGGGCCGCCCTAGGGGTGGAGATCGACCTATTGGTGTTCAGGCTCGGTTCTATGCGCTTCCAGACAGGAGAGACGCCATTGTATCTGATGCAATTATTACAGGTATTATCTCAGTATGCCACAGGGATGCTTCTGTTTTATTTGATCCCGGATCTACATACTCTTACGTGTCTTTATATTTTTCTCATCATCCGGGTACGACCCGAGGGTGTCTTGCCTTACTTGTGCATGTATCTACCCCGATGGGTGATACTATTATTGTGGACCATGTGTATCGGTCCTGTCTTGTTACTAGTGGGGGTCTGGAGACCCGGGTTGATTTGTTGCTTTTGAGCATGGTAGACTTCGATGTTATTCTGGGCATGGACAAGTTATCTCTGTGTCATGCTATTTTGGACTGTCATGCAAAGACAGTCACATTGGCTATGCCAGGTATTCCGAGAGTCGAGTGGCGTGGTTCGACCGATTATGTACCCAGCCGGGTAATCTCTTTCTTAAAGGACCAACGAATGGTTGGGAAGGGATGTTTATCATATTTGGCATTTGTGAGGGATATTGGAGCTGAGACTCCTAGTATTGATTCGGTTCCCGTTGTGATGGATTTCCCTGATGTGTTTCCAGCAGACCTGTCGGGCATGCCGCCGGACAGGGACATTGATTTCGGTATTGATCTGGTGTTAGGCACTCAGCCCATCTCTATTCCTCCCTATCGTATGGAACCAGCTGAGTTAAAAGAATTGAAGGAACAGCTTCAGGAACTCCTAGATAAGGGGTTCATTCGCCCGAGTGTGTCACCCTGGGGTGCACCGGTCTTGTTTGTCAAGAAGAAAGATGGCACAATGAGGATGTGTATTGATTACAGGCAGTTGAACAAGGTGACGGTGAAAACTAAGTATCCTCTGCCGCGCATTGATGATTTATTTGATCAGCTCCAGGGAGCAAGGGTATTCTCGAAGATTGATCTTCGTTCAGGCTATCACCAGTTGAAGATTAGGAATTCTGATATTATGAAGACGGCTTTCAGGACAAGATATGGTCATTATGAGTTTCTAGTTATGTCTTTTGGGCTGACCAATGCCCAGCCGCGTTCATGCATTTGATGAACAGCGTGTTCCGGCCGTATTTGGATTCCTTTGTGATTGTTTTTATTGATGAAATCCTGGTATACTCGCGTAGCCAGGAGGAGCATGCTCAGCATTTGAGGGTAGTATTACAGAGATTGAGGGAGGAGAAGCTTTATGCAAAGTTATCCAAGTGTGAGTTCTGGCTTGGGTATGTGGCTTTTCTGGGACACGTGGTGTCTAGTGATGGTATTCAGGTTGACCCAAAGAAGATAGAGGCGGTGCAGAGTTGGCCTAGACCGTCCTCAGCTACGGAGATCCGGAGTTTCCTCGGTTTGGCAGGGTATTATCGTCGGTTTGTCCAGGGATTTTCATCTATTGCTTCGTCCTTGACCAAGTTGACGCAGAAGGGTGCACCATTCGTATGGTCGGATGAGTGCGAGGAGAGCTTTCAGAAGCTCAAGATGGCTTTGACCACAGCTCCAGTGTTAGTTTTGCCATCAGCTTCAGGTTCTTACACCGTGTATTGTGATGCTTCGAGAGTTGGGATTGGATGTGTGTTGATGCAGGAGGGTAGAGTTATTGCTTATGCTTCTCGTCAGTTGAAGCCTCATGAGAGGAACTACCCCGTTCATGATTTGGAGTTGGCTGCCATAGTTCATGCTTTGAAGATTTGGAGGCACTACCTATATGGCGTATCTTGCGAGGTGTATACCGATCATCGCAGCCTTCAACACTTATTCAAACAGAAGGATCTAAATTTGAGGCAGCGCAGGTGGCTTGAGTTGCTTAAGGATTATGACATTACCATTTTGTATCAACCAGGAAAGGCCAATGTGGTGGCTGATGCTTTGAGCCGAAAGGCGGTGAGTATGGGTAGCTTGGCATACATTCCAGTTGGGGAGAGGCCCTTTGCGGT
>MU735964.1:6180-21140 GCA_026770625.1 Nicotiana glauca
AAAAAAAATGAGACGAGCCTCGCTGCATCAAATTCACAATCACAGGGCCCTCAATAATTGGTTACAAAATTTAGAATTGGAAGGACCGTCTAGCGAATTTCATGGTCTTTCCCAAAGTTAACAAATACGTAGATGCTTTAGGCACGATTTTTTAACAATATTACTTTCTTAAATACGGGTGTACATTCATGTGACTCAAATTAAAATCTCAACGAAGTCGAAATGTGTTAAAGGCCATAGGTGTACTGGTACGGTGTGGTCTGAGATACATTTTCACGACGTTGCAATTCTTATAAAAGTTTTCCATAATAAAAGCGGATTACTAAAAAGGGCATATGAAAATAGAACATATACAGAAATCAGATAAAAACAAGTACGATAGTTGAGCGACTGTGCTAGAACCACGGAATTCGGGAGTGCCTAACACCTTCTCCTGGGTTAACAAAATTCCTTATCTAGATTTCTGGTTTGCAGACTGTTAACAGAGTCATATTTTCCTCGGTTCGGGATTCAACCGGTGATTTGGGACACCACTAATCTCCCAAGTGGCGACTCTGAAATAAATATGATAAATACCGTTCCGATTGTCCTTAAAGTGGAAAAACTCCTTTATTATGCCCTTCACGGGGTGTAGCGGTAAAAAGGAGGTGTGACAGTGTTTTTTAGTATTTTTTGAGTAATTTCGATTGGATTATGTTTCTTTAGCATATAGTAATGTATTCGTTGTGGTTTTGACTAGATTCGACGCGTGAGGAGGTCGATTCAAGAGGAAGGGCATTGCGGACTAGTCTACGGCCGACTTGAGGTGAGTAATAGATGTAGATGATGACCTGAGGGTTTGAAACCTCGGTATCTCACATTGTGACGCTTTATTGAGGCTAGACACGTACTCTACGGTGAGTGTGGGGTCGTTTGTGGACGGGACTATGGCTTAGTTCGTCCGAGAAATGACTATATTGTGTTATATTCCTAGAAATTGGCTAGTAAACATCCTACTTGGATTGTTATGAGCATATTTGGGCTGCGAGCCAACTATTTGGATCCCTTAGGGATTATTATCACTACTTCCATGATATTGAGCATGTTCCCATGATATCAGTCCTGAGTTAAATATTGTCTAAAGATGAGTAGAAATCTTCTAAGGCTTAAATCACTTAAACTATAATACCTGTTAAATGGAAATCAAAAATGGTAAGTGATTGTGCCTGTGTGGCTTGCTTGCATATATATTTGGACTGATTGTGGACCAGGCTGCACGCCGCAGCGAATTCTACTATGTCATTGCGCTTGGGCTGTAGGAGCCCCTCCGTAGTCTGAACCCCCACAGTGAGTGCGGGTACCCAAATGGATCGGGTTGTAAGCCGCAGCGGTCATGTACATTGCATTACATTCATACATTGATATCTGTCTATCATTGATTTATTGTTGCTTATTGTTAAATGTGCTAAGAGGTTAGTTTCAGCTTTACATTGTGGTATTTCGGGATTTCTTACTTTCAGCCATTATATATGTCTATTACCACTGAGTTGGAAGTACTCACTTTACTCCCTGCACCATGTGTGCAGATTCAGGTGTTCCGGAGACTTAACTGAGCAGTCGCTATCTACCAGAGTCTTATCAGAGTTTTCGAGGTAGCTGCCTGACTTCGCAGGACCCGACTTCTCCTCTTTTATTCAGTTTATTTCCGCATTCCAGACTTATGTGTTTTCAGATATTTGTTACTCCGTTGTTTAGAGGCTCTAGACTTGTGACCCCAGATTTTGTTGGGAGTGTTTTCTTCAGATGTTTCAGTCTGTTCCGTATTGCTTTCATTATAAACATAGGCTTATTATTTTTAAACTGTTAATTCCCTTAAATTGTCAATAATGAGTTATCAGATTGGGTTCGTGAGTGATAAATGGTCAGGCTTGCCTAGCTATATGGTTGGGCGCCATCACGACCGGGATTGGGGTCATGACACATTTTCCCTAAGTATTATTGATGGGGATTCTTTTACCTTTCCTTTTTCTTGTTTCAATATTCTCTACCGATTCAATGTGCTGATCTTCCACAAGAATTACAATTTAATTTTCCATTGTAATGTCATCAATTGACATCTCCTGCTCTTCCGAAACATATGTGTTTCTAAGCAATAATTGTTGATTATCAATTTTCATTATTGCATTACCTTCTGATTGTTGATCTGGTATTTTTGATATTTCAACCACAAATTTCGAACCTTTATAGTATGGATCACTTTTTAAGAGCATCATACACAAAGTAAGATCTTCATCATTTGTCACTTGTATTCCCTTAGCAGTACCTAGGTTGATATTAAGCCATATATTTGCTTCAAATTTGTTGTTATCGAGCTCCATAACTTCAAAAATTTTGCTCAGGAATTTTAGAAATGAAGTCCCGTCATTTATAAGAAGAAGCTTTGTTTTATGGTCTAAGTACTTGTAATCTACTATCCATTTGCCATCAAATGCGATAAGCAAGAAATTTGTATGCATCCTGTATTTAATGAACTCAAATAATTAGATATATAGAAGTTATTCTGTTAAAAAATATAATATTCATCCAGTATAACATACTGGAGAAAAAGCATACACACAGGTGAGGTACCGTAAAATATACTGGATTTGAAACAAAACTTAACTATATTCTAGTCTAAACAGAACTCCTCCAGTATAACATACTGGAGAAAGAGCTGGCACCCAGGTGAAATCCCATAAATTACACTGGATTGAAACAAAATTCAACTATATTCTATTCTAAGCAGAACTCGTCCAATATAATAAACTGGAGAAAAAGATTACACACAGGTGACGTCCCATAAAATATATTGGATTGAAACAAAAATCATCTATATGCTAGCCCAAATAGAACTCGTCCAATATAATATACTGGAGAAAAATATTACACAAATGTGATGTCCCGTAATACTAGTCTAAACAGAACTCGTCCAGTGTAATATACTGGAGAAAAAGAATACACACAGGTGACGTCCTGTAAATTATACTGGATTGAAACAAAACTCTACTATATTCTAGTCTAAACAGAACTCGTCCAGTCTAATATACTGGAGAAAGAGCTTACACAAAGGTGATGTCCCGCAAAATATATTGGATTGAAACAATACTCAACTACATGCTAGTCCAAACAGAACTTGTCCAGTATAACATACTGGAGAAAAAGCTTACAAACGTGTGACCCATAAAATATGTTGGATTGAAACAAAAGTTAAATATATACTAATCTAAACTGAATTCTTCCAATATAACATACTGGAGAAAAAGCTTACACACAGGTGATGCGCCGTAAAATATACTAGATTTAAACAAAACTAAACTATATTCTAGTTTAAGCATGTCACGACCCCAATCCCGGTCGTGATGGCGCCCAACAATATTGCTAGGCAAGCCCGACCAATTAACACTCACAACTCAACCACACAACCCATTTCCAATTTATATCATTAAATTATCAAATAATATAGTTCTAACCAGTGATAACAGATAGAAATAGTATGGAAATCATAACAACTGCCAATAAAACTCCCAAAGACCTGGGGTCATGAGTCTAGAGCCTCTAAGATAACAAAATAATAAATCCTCAGAAATACTGATGTCCGAAAATGTGGAAATAATAAAGGGATAGGGGAGGATTCAGGTCCTGCGAACGTAAGGCAGCTACCTCGACAACTCCTGAGAAGCTCTGGAAAACAGCAAATAGCTCAACTATGCTCCCGAGACACCTGAATCTGCACACATGGTGCAGGGAGTAAAGTGAGTACTTCCAACTCAGTGGTAATAGACATATATAATGGCTGAAAGTAAGAAATCCCGAAAATACCATAATGTAAAGCTAACACTAATAATTTAGCATAGTTAACGGTGAAATGGCAACAAAACAGAAACAACTAGATCAGATAAACATCGAAGCATGAATGCAATGCAATGCACATGACCGATGCGGCGTACTACCCGATCCATTTGGGTACCCGCGCTCACTGTGGGGGATTCAGACTCCAGAGGGGCTCCTACAGCCCAATTGTAATATCATCGTAGCATTCGCTGCGGCGTGCATCCCGATCCACACTTAGTCCAAATATATGCATGTAAGCCACACAGGAACAGTCAAGTTTATCATTTTCAATTCCAATTATTAGGAATTATAGATTAAGTGTTTAAAACTTTAGAAATTTATTAATCACTTCCAGACAGTGTTTAACTCAGGAGTAATATCATGAAAACATGCTAAGCATCATGGAAACAATGATAAAAATCCCTAAGGGATCCAAATAATCTGCACACAGCCCAAATATGCTCATAGCAATCCAAGTAGGATGCTTACCAATCAATTTCTAATCAATAACACAGTACGAACATCACTCGGACGGACTAAGCCATAGTTCCCGATCATAAACGACCCCGCACTCATCGTGGAGTAGGTGTCTCGCCTCAATATAGCGTCACAGTGTAATATACCGGGGTTTCAAACCCTCAGGTCATCATCTACATATATTACTCACCTCAAGCCGGCCACAAGACTAGTCCGCTATGCCTTTTCCTCTCGAATCCACCTCCTCGCGCATCGAATCTGGTCAAAACCACAATGAATACATTAGAATAGGCTAAAGAAAAATAACCCAATCGAAAAGACTCGAAAAATACCAAAAATCACGAAGTTGGCAAAACCCGAGCCCCGGGCCTACTTCTCGAAAAATTACGAAATTTATATCACCAGATTCCTCGTCTCGCCACGATTCTATACATATCAAATTTACAAAAATCGGAGTTCAATTGTCCTTTCAAACTCACATTTAAACTCTCTTAAGTTTCAAGCCCTAACCTCCATTTTTACCCTCTAATTCCTCGAATTTCAGTGGTAAATCCATGTTTTTGCACCATAATAACATAATCCGAATCTAAAAAATTCATACGTGATGAAACTCCTTCGAATTCTCTTCAAAATCGCCCAAGAAACCGCCTAAGTCAAAGTCCAAAATATTTCTCTTCTCTTTCAAAAATCGTGAACCACTGTTCATTTAACCCAGACCGACTTCTGCTTCTGCGGCTATTATACCGCACCTGCGGTCACCGCGTTTGTGACCAAATGACCGCTTATGCGGTCTCACTTAACTCACCTGGGACCGCTTCTGTGGAACCCGCTTATGCGAAGCCTTGTCCGCTTCTGCGGAAAGCCAAGACTCCCCAGAGAACTGCTTTTGCAACCCCTTAGCCGCATCTGCGGAACCGCTTCTACGGCTCCTTTTCCGCAGATGCGGAAATACCAGAAGCCATAAAAACCAGATCTGCAACATGCTTCAAAATTCCCGTTTGACCACCTGAAATCACACCGAGGCCCCCGGGACCTCAACCAAAAGCACAGACATGATCTATTACCTTATTCAAACTCACTCGAACCATCAAAACACTATCGTTAACATCAAAATCCTCAATTATCCTCAAATCAAAGCCTAAGTTTTCTCAAGAACTTTCGAATTGCATATTCGATCAAAAACTCGATCTAAACACCTCCGAATGACCTGAAACTCTGCAAGTATATCCAAAATCACCTAACGGAGCTATTACAACTCTCAGAACTCCATTCCGACCCTCGGATCAAAATCTCACCTATCAACTGGATATCGCCAAAATGCTATCTTCGCCAATTCAAGCCTAGTTCTACACCGAGCCTCCAAACTCAATTTCGATCGCACTCCTAAGTCACAAATCATCCCTCGAAGTTAACCAAATCACCGGAATTCACATTCGATCCTTCTAACTATATAGTCAAATTCCGGTTGACTTTTTCAAAACAAGCTTCCTTCTAAGAGGCTAAATGCCTCATTTCCAACTAAAACCAATTCAATTCTATCTGATCAACTCAAATACTGATATTGAAACATAGAGCAACATAATACGGGGGAAACGGGGCAGTAACTCACGTGACGATGGGACGGGTCGTCACATGCTCCCCAACTAAAACAAATGCTCGTCCTCGAGCGGGTCAAGAAACATACCTGGAATCTCAAACAAGTGAGGATATCTGCTCCGCATCTCCCGCTCGATCTCCCAGGTGGCCTATTCCACGGGCCGACCTCTCCACTGCACCTTCACCGAAGCTATGTCCTTAGATCTCAATCTCCGAATCTGACGACCCAAAATAGCCACTGGCTCCACATCATAGGTCAAATCATCATCTAACGGAACTGTACAGAAGTCTAACACATGAGACGGGTCCCCAAAATACTTTCGGAGCATAGAAACATGGAACACCGGATGAACTCCCGACAAGCTGGGTGGAAACGCAAGCATATAGGCCACCTCCCCAATCCTCCTAAGTATTTCAAAAGGTCCAATGATCCGTGGACTTAGCTTCCCTTTCTTTCCAAACCTCATAACGCCCTTCATGGGCGAAACCTTCAACAGGACCTTCTCGCCCACCATATAAGATATATCTCGAACCTTTCGGTCCGCATAACTCTTCTGACGCGACTGAGCTATGCGAAGTCTCTCCTGGATCACCTTCACCTTCTCTAAGGCATCCTGAACTAACTCTGTCCCCAATAGTCTAGCCTCGCCGGGCTCAAACCAACCAACCGGAGATCTACACCATCTCCAATATAAGGCCTCATACGGCGCCATCTGAATACTGGATTGGTAGCTGTTATTGTAAGCAAACTCTGCAAGTGGCAAGAACTCAGCCCAAGAACCTCCAAAATCAATAACACAAGCACGCAACATGTCCTCCAATATCTGAATAGTACGCTCGGACTGCCTGACCGTCTGAGGATGAAACGATGTGCTCAACTCTACCTGCGTGCCTAACTCTCGCTGAAAAGTCCTCCAGAACTGGGAAGTAAACTGAGTACCCCTATCTGATATAATGGAACCTAGTACCCTATGCAACCGTACAATCTCCCGGATGAAAATCTCTGCCAACCGCTCCGAGAAATAGGTATTACACATCGGAATGAAGTGCGCGGACTTGGTCAGCCTGTCCACAATCACCCAAATCGAATCAAACTTCTTCAAGGTACGAGGGAGACCACTCACAAAATCCATAGTAATCCTCTCCCATTTCCACTCTGGAATATCCATCGGCTGAAGTACACTACCAGGCCTCTGATGCTCATATTTGACCTGCTGACAGTTGAGACACCGAGCTACATAACTCATAATATCCTTCTTCATCCTTCTCCACCAGTAGTGCTGCCTCAAATCCTGATACATCTTCGTGGCACCCGGATGAATAGAATACCATGAGTTGTGGGCCTCCTCTAATATCAACTACCGGAGCCCATCCACATCGGGCACGCAAATTCGGCCCTGCATCCGCAACACACCATCATCACCAATAGTTACATCTCTGGAATCATCATGCTGGACCCTATCCTTCAGGATAAGCAAATGCGAGTCATCATATTGGAGCTCTCTAATGCGGTCATACAAGGAAGATCGAGAAACCACACAAGCCAACACCCGACTAGGCTTCGAAATATCTAGCCTCACCATCCGATTGGCCAAAGCCTGTATATCAACTGCAAAGAGCCTCTCCCCAACTGCAATGTACGCCAAACTACCCATATTAACCGCCTTTCGGCTCAACGCATCGTCCACTACATTGGCCTTCCCCGGGTGATACAAAATGGTAATATCATAGTCCTTGAGTAACTCAAGCCACCTCCGCTACCTCAAATTAAGATCCTTCTGTTTGAACAAATGTTGAAGGCTGCGATGATCGGTGAACACCTCACAAGATACGCCATATAAATAGTGACTCCAAATCTTCAAAGCATGAACTATAGCAGCCAACTCTAAATCATGCACAGGCTAGTTCTTCTCATGAGGCTTCAACTGACGATAAGCATAAGCAATAACTCTACCCTCCTGCATCAATACACATCCGTGTAAGAACCTAAAGCTAATAGCAATACTAATACTGGAGCTGTGGTCAAAGCTATCTTGAGCTTCTGAAAGCTCTCCTCGCACTCATCCGACCACACAAATGGAGCATTCTTCTGCGTCAACCTTGTCAAGGGCAAGCAATAGAAGAAAAACCCTAAACAAACCTGCGATAATAACTCGCCAAATCGAGGAAACTTCGAATCTCAGTGGCTGATGACGGCCTAGGCCAACTCTGTACTACCTCAATCTTCTTTGGATCAACCTGAATACCATCACTGGACACCACGTGTCCTAGAAAAGCCACAGAACTAAGATAGAACTCACACTTGGAGAACTTTGCATAGAGCTTCTCCTCTCCCAGTCTCTGCAACACCACCCTCAAATACTGCGCATGCTCCTCCTGGCTACGCGAGTACACCAGGATATCATCAATAAACACAATCACAAATGAATCCAGATACGGCCGAAATACATTGTTCATCAAGTGCATGAACGTGGCTGGGGCATTAGTCAGCCCGAATGACATAACTAGAAACTCATAGTGCCCATCTGAATCCCTAATCTTCAACTGGTGATAGCCTGAACGGAGATCAATCTTAGAGAATACCTTTCCCCCTGAAGCTGGTCAAAAAAATCCTTAATACGGAGTAGTGGATACTTGTTCTTCACTGTCACCTTGTTCAACTGTCTGTAGTCAATGCACATTCTCATCGTGCCATCCTTCTTCTTCATAAATAAGACCGGTGCACCCCACGGTGACACACTCGGGCGAATGAACCCCTTATCTAGGAGATCCTGAAGCTGCTCCTTCAATTCCTTTAACTCAGCTGGTGCCATAGGATAGGGAGGAATAGAGATAGGCTGAGTGCCCGGCATAAGGTCAATACCGAAATCAATGTCCCTGTCCGGCGGCATGCCCGGCAGGTCTGCTGGAAACACATCAGGGAAATCCCTCACAACAGGAACTAAATCAAGAATAGGAGTCTTAGCTCCGACATCTCTCACGAAATCCAAATACGATAAACAACCCTTACCAACCATCCGCTGGGCCTTTAAGAAAGAAATCACCTTGCTAGGAACATGGTCGGTCATACCTCGCCACTCAATCCTCAGAACACCCGAAATAGCCAATGTAACTGTCTTGGCATGACAGTCCAGAATAGCATGGTACGGGGATAGCCAATCTATACCTAGAATCACATCAAAATCTACCATGCCCAATAATAACAAGACAAATCGGGTCTCCAGACCCCCAATAGTCACCAGGCATGATCGATATACATGATCCACAATAATAGTATCACCCACCGAGGTAGATACGTGCACAGGCAAGGCAAGACAACCACGGGTCATACCCAAATGATGAGCAAAATATGAAGATACATAGGAATAAGTAGATCTGGGATCAAACAAAATAGAAGCATCCCTGTGGCAGACTGAGATAATACCTGTGATAACAGCATCTGATGCAATGGCGTCCCTCCTATCTGGGATAACATAGAACCAAGCCTGACCACTACTAGATCGATATCCACCCCTAGGGCGGCCCCTAGCTGTCTGACCCCCACCCCTACCTCACTGGGATGGTGCTGAAGTAGATGGAGTAGAAGTGAGGGCTGATCCCTCTGCTGAGACTGACCACTACGAAGCCGAGGACACTATCTCCTCATGTGACCAAACTCACCGCACTCGTAGCAACGACCCGGAGCTAGAGAAGGGGACTGAAGGGAACCCCTCACTGCAGACGAACCATGGGCTGAAGAATCAGGAGTAAAGATCTGAGCTGGAAGGGCGCTAAGTGAAGGCTGACCCTGCTGATAACCCTGATGACCACGGCCTGAAGAAACCCCACTGGACTCTGTACGACCTGACTGAGGAGGTCTGAAGGAACGACCTCTGCTGCACTGGAACTGGCCCCTAGATGGAGCACCACTGAAGCTACCTGAACCACGAGGCCTTTTGGCCTCCCTCTCCTCATGCTCTCGACGGTGATCTATCTTAATCTGTCGAGCCATATCAAATAACTCCTCAAACGAGGCGGCCACAACCCTCTCTCTAGTCATCAAAATGCGTACTGGATAGTTAAGACCATCCACAAACCTCCTAATCCTCTCCCAATCTGTCGGGATCATCCAAGTAGCATGCCGAGCTAGCTGCATAAATCTCAACTCATACTGAGTCACAGTCATGTCTCCCTGAACCAACCACTCAAACTGACGATGCAGCTCCTCTCTACGAGACTGCGGTACATACTTCTCCAAAAAGAGAGTGGAGAACTGCTGCCAAGTAAGGGGCGCTGCTCCAACAGGCCTACGCCTCTCAAACTCCTCCCACCATGTAAATGCAGGCCCTGAGAACTGGAAAGTAGTAAAAGCTACTCCACTTGACTCCAAAATCCATGCAGTGCGAAGCATATGCTGACACTTGTTTAGAAATCCCTAGGTATCCTCGCCCTCAATGCCACTGAACGTCAGAGGCTGGAGCCTACCGAACCTCTCCAGTCGACGCTGCTCGTCATCTGGCATAGCTGGAACCACAAAGTCTGGAGCAGGTGCGACTGGCGCAACTGGGGCAACTGGGGCAACTGGTGCAACTGGTGCAACTGGTGCGACTGGCTGTGCTGGGGCTGCTCCCGGTGTCTGCAATCCCTGAACACCCTACTCGGGTGTGCGAGCAGCAGGGGTCTGCTGACCACCCTCGGTCTGAGAAGTAGCTGCTGCAATAGTGGCTGAAACTGCCTGAGCCAGGCCAGTGCAGACAGATAATATCTGAGCTAAAGCCTCCTGAAGACCAGGAATCACAATGGGCATTGTCGGTGCCTGAACAGGTGTTGCTGGAGCATCTACAGCTGGAGGCTGGTCCGAAACCTGGGCAACTGGTAGATCTGCAGGTGCTGCTCTCACTGGTCTGCCTCGACCACAACCACGGCCTTTAGCCGGTGGCAATGGTGGTCGTCCGTCACGTCCGGTAGCACGGGTTCTCGCCATCTGCAAGAGAATAGAATATAGAAATTTAGGTCTCAGAACAACAAAGCCGCACAACAAGAGTTTCAAGAATATGAAGTGTTTCCTAAAGGTTCTGCAGCCTCTAGAGGATAAATACAAACATCTCTATATCGATCCCCGAGACTCTACTAACCGGCTCATGACTCATGAGACCTAGTAACCTAGGCTCTGATACCAACTTGTCACGACCCGAATCCCGATTGTGATGGTGCCCAACAATATTGCTAGGCAAGCCCAACCAATTAACACTCAGAACTCAACCACACAACCCATTTCCAATTTATAGCATTAAATTATCAAATAATATAGTTCTAACCAGTGATAATAGACAGAAATAGTACGGAAATCATAACAGCTGCCAATAAAACTCCCAAAAACCTGGGATCATGAGTCTACAGCCTCTAAGATAACAAAATAATAAATCTTCAGAAATACTAATGTCCAAAAATCCGGAAATAATAAAGGGATAGGGGAGGAGTCGGGTCCTGCGAACGTCAGGCAGCTACCTCGACAGCTCCTGAGAAGCTCTGGAAAACAGCAAATAGCTCAACTATGCTCTCGAGACACCTGAATCTGCACACATGGTGCAGGGAGTAAAGTGAGTACTTCCAACTCAGTGGTAATAGACATATATAATGGCTGAAAGTAAGAAATCCCAAAAATACCACAATGTAAAGCTAACAATAACAACTTAGCATAGTTAACGGTGAAATGGCAACAAAACACAAACAGCTAGATCAGATAAACATCGAAGCATGAATGCAATGCAATGCACATGACCGCTGCGGCGTACAGCCCGATCCATTTGGGTACCCGCGCTCACTATGGGGGTTTCAGACTCCGGAGGGGCTCCTACAGCCCAAACGCAATATCATCGTAGCATTCGCTGTGGCGTGCATCCCGATCCATACTCAGTCCAGATATATGCATGTAAGCCACACAGGCACAGTCAAGTTTATCATTTTCAGTTCCAATTATTAGGAATTATAGATTAAGTTTTTAAAACTTTAGAAATTTATTAATCACTTCCAGAGAGTGTTTAACTCAGGACTGATATCATGAAAACATGCTAAGCATCATGGAAACAATGATAAAAATTCCTAAAGGATCCAAATAATCGGCACACAGCCCAAATATGCTCATAGCAATCCAAGTAGGATGCTTACCAATCAATTTCTAATCAATAACACAGTACGAACATCACTCGGACGGACTAAGCCATAGTTCCCGATCACAAACGACCCTGCACTCATCGTGGAGTATGTGTCTCGCCTCAATATAGCGTCAAAGTGTAATATACTGAGGTTTCAAACCCTCAGGTCATCATCTCATCTATTACTCACCTCAAGCCGGCCACAAGACTAGTCTGCTATGCCGTTTCCTCTCGAATCCACCTCCTCGCGCGTCGAATCTGGTCAAAACCACAATGAATACATTACAATAGGCTAAAGAAACATAACCCAATCGAAAAGACTCGAAAAATACCAAAAATCACTGGCAAAACCCTAGCCCCAGCCCCACTTCTCGAAAAATTAAGAAATTTACATCACGGGATTCCTCGTCTCGCCACGAGTATATACATATCAAATTTACAAAAATCGGAATTCAATTGCCCTTTCAAAACTCACATTTAAACTCTCGTAAGTTTCAAGCCCTAACCTCCCTTTTTACCCTCTAATTCCTCGAATTTCAGTGGTAAATCCATGTTTTTGCACCATAATAACATAATCAGAGTCTAAAAAAATCATACCTGATGAAACTCCTTCGAATTCTCTTCAAAATGGCCCAAGAAACCACCTAAGTCGAAGTCCAAAATATTTCTCTTCTCTTTCAAAAATCGTGAACCACTGTTCATTTAACCCAGACCGACTTCCGCTTCTGCGGCTATTATACCGCATCTGCGATCACCGCATTTGCGACCAAACGACCGTTTATGCAGTCTCACTTAACTCACCTGGGACCGCTTATGCGGTCCAAAACCGCTTCTACGGAACCCGCTTATGTGAAGCCTTGTCCGCTTCTGCGAAAAGCCAAGCCTCCCCAGAGAACCACTTTTGCGATCCCTTAGCCGCATCTACAGAACCGCTTCTGCGGCTCCTTTTTCACAGATGCGGAAATACCAAAAGCCATAAAAACCAGACCTGCAACATGCTTCAAAATTCCCATTTAACCACCCGAAATCACACCGAGGCCCCCGGGACCTCAACCAAAAGCACAGACATGATCTATTACCTTATTCAAACTAGCTCAAACCATCAAAATACTATCGTTAACATCAAAATCCTCAATTATCCTCAAATCAAAGCCTAAGTTTTCTCAAGAACTTCCGAATTCACATTCGATCAAAAACCCGACCTAAAACCTCCGAATGACCTGAAACTTTGCACGTATATCCAAAACCACCTAACGGAGCTACTGCAACTCTCGAAATTCCATACCGACTCTCGGATCAAAATCTCACCTATCAACTGGATATCGCTGAAATGCTAACTTCGCCAATTCAAGCCTAATTCTACACCGAGCCTCCAAACTCAATTACGATCGCACTCCTAAGTCACAAATCATCCCCCGAAACTAACCAAATCATCGAAATTTACATCCGAGCCTTCTAACTATATAGTCAACTTTCGGTTGACTTTTCCAAAACAAGCTTCCTTCTAAGAGGCTAAGTGCCTCATTTCCAACTAAAACCAATTCAATTCTATCCGATCAACTCAAATACTGATATTGAAATATAGAGCAACATAATATGGTGGAAACGGGGCGGTAACTCACGTGACGATGGGTCGGGTCGTCACAAAGCAGAACTTGTCCAGTATAAAATACTGGATTAAAAGCTTACACACTGGTGATGTCCCGTACAATATATTGGATTGAAACAAAACTTAAATATATACTAGTCTAAACAGAATTCTTTCAATATAACATACTGGACAAAAAGCTTACACACAGGTGATGTGCAGTAAAATATACTGGCGCTATGTTGCGCATTGAGAAATTATACAATAACACAGATTAAAGCATTAAAAACAAATCAGTAAATTCCAAAAATCAAAATTTTTTACTGATACTTTGAATTTTGAATCAAAAAGTTTGAATCTGTGATCGTAGATGAAATTCAAACTAGTTAAAATCAAATAATCAAACAAATAATTGATAGAGCTTACTTCTATTTGTTGATTTACGGCGGAAGATTTTGTTGATACTTCAATTTGCAGATTTACGGCGGAAGATTTAGCTAATACTTCGACTTGCAAATTGACGGCGGAAGATTTTGCAAATACTTCAATTTATAGATTGACTTCGAGTTGCAGATTGACGCCGGAAAATTTTGCTAAAGAAGAATATCAGGTCAAGTCTAGTAAATTTAATAAACATCGTAGGGATATTTTAGTTAATAAATTGTTAGCGTCCTAAATTAGTGGCTAAATATCATTGACCGTTAAATATGTGGCTAAATTTGATTGACCAGACGTAAAACTGGCCATTTTTAAATTTTTCGCTATTTTACACCACAAGTTCAAACGTCTTCTCTCTTTTCTTAAACTCCGTGCCCAGTCAAAGGGGTTCACATAAATTGAAACGGAGGGAGTAGTTTTTTTCTTTATACACGTCAATATAACGCATTTTGTCTAATAACGCCACATAAGTTTGATCCATAATATTGTAAGATGTATATATATTTAATAAATAGGGTTCTTCAATATAGTTAGTCGTCTCGATGAAACCCGATGAACATAATTTCATGTAATTAAGGTGTCTATTGAGCTATTCCGCCTTTTCCTTGATATATATATATATATATATAGTGGTACCAAAATCACTCCCCTTGCATGTCACGACCCAAAATCCACTAAGGGTCGTGGTGGCGCCGGACACCGCTGTCAGGCCAGCCAATTAGATTACCGATTTAAAAAACTTTTTTTAAAAACATCAAATTCTATAATTTTCTTTTCATTTTTCACAAATAAAAAGGGTTTTGCTTCAATACAAATTAACAATAACAATTAAATCAAACTTTTCGAAAACCATCCCAGAACCCGGTGTCACAAGTGCA
>MU735972.1:4653-22188 GCA_026770625.1 Nicotiana glauca
GAACTCAAATATATTATTTTTTTCCTAATTCCATACTCAAAATCGTGGCTAAAATCCAAGTTTTATAACTTTCTAGGTTTTTCCACCAAAACCCAATATTTACACTAATTTCCATACTTAATCTCATACATAATCAATGTATTTAGCTTATAATAAGTGGGAATAACTTACCTTAACATTGTTGATGAAGATCCTCCTTTGAATCCCTCCAAAATCGCCAAATGAAGTGATGAAAATGAGAGAAATGAGCAAAAATCCACCTTTAAAATGACCCCTCTGACTCCAGGTTTTTCCGCTTCTGCGGAATTATAGCAGCTTTTGCGTAAATTAGGCCGCTTCTGCGTCTTCCCTGGCCTAGCCCAATTTCGCTTCTGCGATCGCATCACCGCAGATGCAGTTCCGCTTTTGCGGAGCCTTGACCACATCTGCGGTCCTTCCCCAGGGCCCTCAAATCCGCTTCTGCGATGCCCCTTCCGCAAATGCGGTTCCGCTTCTGCGGAAATTAGACAGCATTTGTGGTCCTCAAGCCTTGGACCAAAATCCACATCTGCGGCTCCCTACTCGCTTCTGCGGTACCACTTCTGCGGTCCCATTTCCACAGAAGCGGAAATACCAGATACCAGCAACTCAGCTCTTCCAAAAATCCAAATTTTGATCCGTTAACCACCCAGAATCCAACCGAGGCCCACGGGACCCCAACCAAACATACCAACCAATCCCAAAACACATTCCGGACTTGCTCGAGGCTTCAAATCACATCAAACAACGCTAAAATCACGAATTACACCCCAAATTCAAGTTTATGAACTTTAAGATTTCCANTATCATGAATTACACCCCAAATTCAAGTTTATGAACTTTAAAATTTCTAACTTCTATTTCCGATGTTTAAACCCATCAAAACACGTCTGATTGACTTCAAATTTTGCACACAAGTCATATTCGACATTACAGACCTGCTGCCACATCCGGAATTTGATTCCAACCCCGATATCAAAAAGTCAACGCCCCGGTCAAACTCTTCAAAAACCTTGAAATTTCTATCTTTAGCCAAATGGCTTCAAAATGGTCTACGGACCTCCGAATTCACTTCCGATCGCGCCCCCAACTCCAGAATCACTATACGGAGCTATTCACAGTCTCGGAATTCCAAACGGACTTTGATAACACTAAAATGCTCTTCAAGCCAAACATATAAAATTTCTTCTAAAATGCCAACTTCCACAATAGGCGCCAAAATGCTCTCGGGTTATCCAAAACCCGATCCGGGCGTACGCCCAAGTCCGAAATCATCATACGAACCTGCTGGAACCTTCAGATCCCGATTCCGAGGTCGTTTACTTGAAATTTAAATCCTAGTTCATTCTTTCAACTTTAAGTTCCTCTTGGAATTGGAGGCGAACATTGCATTCTCTATGTTAAGTATTGTTCATTTAAGCACAGTTATAGTAGCTCTTCCAGATCCTTCAATTAGATTACTACTACTAGAAATTGTATTAATATCTCATCTTCTTTATAAAGAAGTTTATTTGAGAATGAAGCAAATTTAATGGGACTGGTTTTCACTTCTTGTGCTCACGATCATACATAACTTTGATCATGGCAAGACATAGAAATTTTACCACTTCTAGTGGTTATAATTTCTTACTAACTCCATTAGAGTTATAATCAAACTTTGTTGTCTTTGCTTGTATATAAAATCAAATTATAGAATTTCAAGAATTTAAAAGAGAAAAATAAAGTAAAATACTTACCTAACAATATCTCTTACAAAAACAACTTCAGATTAGTAGTTAATAATCATAAGAAAATATCAATCAAGTTTATAAACCATGTGATGCGCTTTAATTTATTATTAAATTTTGGTGATTCCAACTATCCAACCAAGAGAAAAATCTCATGCTCATAAACAATAAGCTATTTTAGTACTCCACAAATTAGTAATCTAATCAATTTACTATATGATTAGTATAAAAATTTATGTAATAATTATTACCACAAGTAAGTATGTCATGATATCTTTTATCAATTTTAGCATATATATACCTGAGAATTGCTATGGAATTAATCTCACCTTTCCATGGCAAGACATTTCATTTTTCTTACTTCAAAAGATAATATCAAGTATATCTTTGTTGGGAAGAAGACAAAAACCCGACTGGCGCAAATAATCTCAATTAGTTAGAGACTCGTGCTGATAACGTGTCATGAAATATAACTCAAAGTAACAATATGGAACAAGGAAATAAAAGTAATTTAGTAAAACATGAACAAGAAATGGAGATAGAGATAAGGAAGGGATTTTCTTCTTCAATTGGGTGTATTTTCCTATCTATTATAAAGCCTTTATATAGGCATACAAAGTGAAGAAAATATGTCATGGAATATGTCATTGAACATACAAAATATGTCATTGAATATGTCATTAGGCATTTGAGATTAAGATCATGGAAGAAGAGCAGACATCCACCATAATGTGATATTTATCACAACAAGTGCCAAATATTTTATATTTAGCGTTAGGATTTTATGATTTTTAAAGACCAAAAATTATCCTTTCGTTAATATTACACTAAAAATTGATTTTGACGACTGGAAAAGAAATTGATCGTCATAATTACACTTATAACGACCGGATTCAAATCCTTTCGTTAGAATTTGGTCGCTAAAAGTCAATATTCTTGTAGTGGTAGTAACAGAAATAACTAAGGAACTGAGCAGTAGTGACGAGTTAAGTAAAATAGTCCAACTATTTATTTTCATAATTTACAATAAACATGAATAAATAGGTAAATTATGTAAAACCAAAATTTACTACAAAGAAGTTAACAGGTAAATGCAGCAACAACAAAAGTAAATGCAACCTCACAGCAATGTCACTCCATCACTCAGCACTCAACACTCTACACTCTATGCTCACTGGGGGTGTGTGCAGACTTCAGAGGGGCTACCAAAGACCAAGCGCTAAGCACGGACAACTCACGTGCTATCATATTAATACCTGGATCCGCACGGTCAACTCACGTGCTACACGGACAACTCACGCGCTATGGTATCAATACTTGGACCCGCACGGTCAACTCACATACTATGCGGACAACTCACGTGCTATTGTATTAATACCCTTACAACCATGCCATCATCCTTACTCAATCATGTACCTCACTAGCCTCACCATCATCAACAAATAAGGGAACAAAACCCATATCAAGTATCACAGCATGTTAGAAAAAAATAGAGACTGAGCTAGACATGTACAATAATTTCTATGATTGATTACAAATAACCTGAGAATGAATAGAGCCTAAGCATGATCTCTAACATGAAGAAAAACAAGTTCAACAACAAGTAAACACATTACCACAGATAACAGCCATTAGGCCTCACAGCCTCACGGGATGGACCAAGTCTCAATCCCTTATGGTGTACACGCACACGCCCATCACCTAGCGTGGCTATCACCACCAAACAATAGCATGATATCAATTTATCTGGGATTATACCCTCAAAGCTAGAGTAAAAACTGTTACTTACCTCAATAACGTAAAAGCCTACTCCGGGATATCCTCGTCCCTCGACTTGGTCTCTAAAAGCTCCAAATTTAACCATATTCAGATTAATACCATCAACACATGCTAAAGAATCAAATTCTGCAATAAAAATTACAAAATATGCCAAAAATCCGAAATTGGCCAAAGCCCGAGCCCACATCTCAGAATCAGTCAAAAATGGTAGAATAATAATCCCCGTCCTTTCTAGAGTCTAACGATATAAAATTTATCAAAATTGGACTCCATTTGGTCCCTCAAATCCTCACTTAAAACTCTCCAAAATCCAAACCCTAACTCCCTCAATTTCACTTTGAAATCATCAATCAAATCTCCGATGATGGATTCATGAAATATAACTAAAATCGAGTAGAGAACACTTACCCCAATCCATATGTCGAAAAAATCCTCCAAAATCGCCCAAATCCGAGCTCCCCAGCTCAAAATACGACCCAATAAATAAACCCTAGTTTATATATTTTTTTGCCAGCTATTCTACCTTGTTTCTCAAGCAAACAATCTCGAAACTCATATTTTATGCCTCTAATGGATTCCTTGTGAAATTCTAGTCAAGTTAGGCTTTTGAATCACTCAATTTGGCCTTATAGTGAATGAGATATGTAGGTTTTAATATTTGCAAATAATGCAGATTTTTAAATACGCCGTCAGTGGCCATTTCGTAATTATACTGAAAAAATCCAGCAACCTAATCTTTAGTAAAATGACTATAAAATCTTTATACGGTGTCCAAATTCGATGATTCTTTTTGCTAAGGGTCCGTAATTATGATACGGATCTAATGCTTCAATCAAAACAGCAATCAGAGCTCATTTGTTCAATATGATATCAATTATGCTTGAAGAAACGACATCAAAACATAAAAAAAATTAGCGCAACACAACCAAAACCTATCCGAAACTGATTCGAGGCCCTTGAGACCTTAAACAATAATTACAATAAGTCATATATTACTACCCGAACTTAGTCGAACCTCCGGAACACCCAAAACAACACCAAAATACCATATCAACCTCGAATTCAAGCCTAAGAACTTCTAAACATCCAACTTTCGCCAATTCAAGCCTAATTATACCACGGACCTCCAAATTATTTTTTGGATACACTCCTAAGTCTAAAATCACCAACGAAGCTAATAGAGTCGTAAAAATCCAAATTCGAATTCGTTTACTCATAAGTCAACTTCCGGTTGACTTTTCTAACTTAGCTTTCTAACTAAGAGACTAAGTGTTCATTTCACTCCAAACTACTTCGAACCCAAACATACCAACTCAATACAACTCAACACAGCGGAACAACACATAATTAAGCATAGATGAGGGAAATGGGGCTATAATTCTCAGAACGAACGACCAAGTCGTTACATCCTCCCCCACATAAACAAACGTTCGTCCTGGAATGTGTCTAAAAACATAGCTGGAGTCTCAAATAGATGAAACCTTAAGAAATACCTTCTCGTCACATTCAAATCATATGAAATCATGTAGTGGTCACATCATACTCATCTCGTATCCATCCAGCTACCATTTCTACTAATAGGGACAATACCGAACATATAAGTCCACAAGCACGTGCTCACAGAATCAATACCCCAGTGCTCAAGCTACAGTCAGAACCCGACCTCAAGTCCTCCAAACTGGCCCAACATCAACACATAAAAATCATCTCTCATACCTCATCCAAGGAATCACAAGCCGTCGTTGCACAACTGATATCGAGCACTCATCTGCGCATACGAATGCGTGGAAGGAATTCAAAGAGTTACAATAGAAGCTGAATCAATAACCGCACGATAAGAATTCAACAAGGTGAAGTTTTCCTAAAGGTATTGCAGCCTCTCAATCATAAGTACATACATCTCCTTATCGATCCGCAAGACTCTACTAAACTCGCACATGACTCATGAGACCTATGTAACCTAGGCTCTGATACAAACTTGTCATGACCCAAAATCTAACCATGGTCGTGATGGTGCCTATTGTGTTACAAGGCAAGCCTATTTCCCAAAATATTACTACTAATTAATTTTAAGAATTTAATAAAACAATACTAATATTCAAACTTCTCATAACTAAATCAACTCTAAATATAATGAATGTAAAAATATGGAATCAAGCCCCAAACATCGGGGTGTCACTAAGTCATGAGCGTCTAAAACTATAAACTAAGATATATATTTGTCTAAAAGAAGAAACGACAAAAGGAGTAACAAGGTCCTGCAGAATTAGCAGCTACCTTGCAATAGATAGCCAGTTTGAACTCAACGATCACCGCGCTCTAACTCACCTGGATCTACACATAAATTGCAAGGTGTTGTATGAGTACAACCGACTCAGTAGTAATAGAAATAACTAAGGAATTGAGCAGTAGTGACGAGCTAAGTAGAATAGTCCAATTATTTATTTTCATAATTTACAATAAACATGAATAAACAGGTAAATTATGTAAAACCAAAATATACTACAAAGAAGTTAACAGGTAAATGCAGCAGCAACAAAAGTAAATGCAACCTCACAGCAATGTCATTCTATCACTCAGCACTAGCACTCGCACTCAGCACTCAACACTCTACACTCTGCGCTAACTGAGGGTTTGTACAGACTCCGGAGGGGCTCCCAAAGCCCAAGCGCTAAGCACGGACAACTCAATGCCATCATATAAGTACCTGGATCCTCACGGTCAACTCACCTTGCTACGCGGACAACTCACGCGCTATGGTATCAATACCTGGACCTGCACGGTCAAATCACGTGCTGCGTAGACAACTCACGCATTATGTTATTAATATCCTCACAACCAGGCCATCGTCCTTACTCAATCATGTACCTCACTAGCCTCACCCTCATCAACAAATAAGGGAACACAGGCCACATCAAGTATCACGGCATATTAGAAAAAAATAGAGACTGAGGTAAACATGTACAATAATTTCTATGATTGATTACAAATAACGTGAGAATGAATAAAGCCTAAGCATGATCTCTAACATGAAGACAAACAAGTTCAACAACAAGTGAACACATAACCACATATAACAACTATTAGGCCACACAGACTCACGGGACGGACCATGTCTTAATCCTTTGCAGTGTACACCCACACGCCCGTCACCTAGCGTGGGTATCACCACCAAACAATCACATGATATCAATTTCTCTGGGTTTATACCCTCAAAGATAGAGTTAAAATTGTTACTTACCTCAACAGTGTAAAATCCTATCCAGGATATTCTTATCCCTGACTTGCTCACTAGAAGGTTCGAATCTAACCATAATCAGATTAATTCCATCAACAAGGGATAAAGAATTGAATTCCACAAAAAAAAACTACAAAATATGCCAAAAATCCAAAATCGGCCAAAACTCGACCCCGGGCCCATGTCTTAGAATTAGTCAAAAATGACAGAATAATAATCCTCGTCCTCTCCCGAGTCTAACCATATAAAATTCATCAAAATCGGACACCGTTTGGTCCCTTAAATCCTTACTCAAAACTCTCCAAAACTCTAACCCTATCTCCCTCAATTTTACTTTGAAATCATCAATCAAATCCCAAAAATGATGATGTATTCATGAAATGTTACTAAAACTGAGTAGAGAACACTTACCCCAATACATATGGTAAAATTGCCAAAATTTGAGCTCCCCAACTCAAAATATGACCGAATGAACAAACCCTAATTTTATATATTTTTTTCCAGCTATTCTCCTCATTTCTCATCCAAAACAATCCCAAAACTCATATTTTATGCATCGAATGGATTCCTTGTAACATTCTAGTAAAATTAGGCTTTTGAATCACTCGATTTGGCCTTATAATTAATGAGATATAGGTTTTAATATTTGTAAATAGTGCAGATTTTTAAATACACCGTCAGTGGCAATTTCGTAATTACTTTGAAAAATCTGGCAAGCTAATCTTTAGTAAATAGACCATAAAATCCTTATACGATGTCCAAATTCGACAATTCTTTTTGCTACGGGTCCGTAATTATGATACGGATCTAATGCTTTAATCAAAATAGTAATCGGAGCTCATTGGTTCAATATGATATCATTTATGCTTGAAGAAACGACGTCGAAACATAAGAAAAACGAGCACAAAACAAGCCAAACCTATCCAAATCTGACTGGAGGCTCTCGGGACCTCAATCAATAATTCCAACAAGTCATATATCACTACTCGAACTTAGTCGAACCTCCGTAACACCCAAAACAATACCAAAACACCAAATCAACCTCGAATTCAAGCCTAAAAACTTCTAAACTTCCAACTTTTTCCAATTCAAGCCTAATTCTACCACGGACCTCCAAATTATATTCCGTACACACTCCTAAAATCACACAACGAAGCTAATCGAATCATAAAAATCTAAATCCGAATTCGTTTACTCATAAGTCAACTTCAGGTTGACTTTTCTAACTTAGCTTTCTAACTAAGAAACTAAGTGTTCATTTTACTCCAAACTACTTCGAACCCAAACATACCAACTCGATACAACTCAAAACAGTTAAACAACACATAATTAAATAGAGATGAGGGAAATGCGGCTATAATTCTCAGAACGAACAACCGGTTCGTTACATTTTCAGACCTAAAAATACTCTAAAAAGTTCAGCTCTACTGTTACATTGGTAGCTGATCCAATTTCTGATTTAAGAAGAAAAAATGTAGAAAATGTTTATGGGGATTTTTGGTTTTTTAAAGTCAAAACATGGATGGAGTGGGAAGCTGTGTAGTGCTGTTTGTTGTTGTTGATTTTTACTGGTTCTTGTTGAAGTTATTCACTTGTTTTGTTCTATATAACCAGGTACTCCTTGGATCGTGAATAACAAGTAGAATGCAAGCATGCTTTTCTTTTTCAAAGATATGTTTTGCAATATTAAATTCTGTTCAAATTTCAAGTTTCAGTTCCTATTCAATGTCTTATGGTAAGTCAGTCCATTTTCTTTAGCTTTTGTACAAGCCACGAATCTACTATGCTACTCTATGATTTAGTTATGACCCCTCTTGTTTAAATGATTAAAAAAATAGTTTAGCTTTCGTGTATTGTTCAAGAGCTTAGGGTGATTGATGTTGTTTTGAGCTCATTTGCTATTCGTCTGTGTGAGATGCCATGTTGGTCTTGGTATCTCCTTTGAATTTGGACGTCCAAACATGTGCTGAACTTCAGTTGAATTTCAGTCTAAATCGTTTAGCTTAAAAAAATGTTGAATTCCAGTTTTCTTTATGTGTGTTTTCTCCTAAGTTTTGCTATCTAGTTTTCTCAGCTCCATACAAAGTGTTTTGGATCTGCTTGATAGTCAATAGTTTAGTGGGGAATTTCATGTGTGAATGTTCTAATTAGTTTTCTCGAGTAGTTTATTTGGCTGTATGTTAAAAATGTTGACTAGCATATTATGCATGTTCAAAAAATGCAGTATTTGGTTGCTAAGTACATTCATTTTAAATTGTCACTAATTTCAGCCCTGTTAAAATGATTATATATTTGAGTTTAAGGTGATCTATAAATAGCTTAAGGTTTAATATTATTTTGTTATTACTAAATGCATAATAATGAGTTAAGGCCCATCATGTTAGGCGTTTAGCTTTCCGTTTTTTTTAGGATTTGTGGAAACGTTTAGTTATACATGAGTTGGTGTGAATTAAGCCTCAGTAGGCTTTAATGTTGAAGTCTGTTCTTGAAAAAGTGATTGGGCCTGGCGATGGCCCAAATAAGTTTGCCTAGCCAAAACACGGACCCCCTTGTTTCCATTCTCCTTTATTTTCACGCCTGGGCTCAATTTCGAGCCTAGTTACCCCCAGCCTTATTTTTCCTTGCAAATTTTCTTTAGATAAGGTGGTGGGCTTGCTGCTGACCCAAGTCTCTCAAAAAATAATTAAAGGTGTAACACATCTACCCCAAGCATGTATACAATTAGCAATCTTTTGAATAATTTGAGGCATGCTATTCACAAATGAATCCCATAATCTATGGCCCTCACATTAATACCAAAACTAGTGTGGAAAATACTTTGAAAATTCATAACTAGTATAGAAAATACTTTGAACATTCGTAGTTTGCTTTAGGCACATTTATAATAAATTATCGGGACTACAGGTACGGTTCTCCTGATGTAGTTGTGATACATAATTTCCAAATCCGGGGGTACATTTATGTGACTCGGCCATAACTTCTAATAATGTTAATAAATTAACTATATTGTAGATCATGGGTACGGTTCCTGTGACACGATTCACAATGGGTATCGAACAAACAAGTGTACGACAATCGTAACTTGTTCAAGAAATAATTTCATAAATCCTAAAAAGCGGTTAAATTAATTAAAAGCAGTTATAAAGTTACAAACGCACACTAGGTTTAAAACATGTAGTAAATAAGATAAATAGGCCAATATTAATAGTTGAGCGGTCGGGCTTGAACCATGGAACCCGGGAATGCCTAACACCTTCTCCAGGGTTAACAGAATTCCTTACCTAGATTTTTCTAGTTTCGCAGACTTTTAAATAAAGTCAAAATTATCCTCAATTTGGAATTTAAAATAAATCGGTGACTTGAGACACCAAATAAATTATTCCAAATGGAGACTCTAGAAAATAAATAAAAATAGTATCATTCGATTTATGTCACTTAAATGGGAAAAACTCCCTTATATCCCTCTTTCGGGTGTAAAAAATGAGGTGTGACAGTTCTGGCGACTCTACTGGGGATAAGAACCCAGAATATTTGGTTCAGGGTTCAGAATTTGAGATTAGAATTACTTTTATTATTGGCTTTTATTTATTATCTGATTTTTATTACATGTTTTGGCCTAATGTGCTAAATGCCGCTTTTTACCGTTTTGATATTATTTGAACTGTATATAAACTGTTGCGCAACCCCTCTCTTCTAATCTTCTGGGAAGTGCACACTGGCATGACTTCTTCTCTGTTAGTGTCATACCCTAAATTAGAACGAGGATCAGATCAGTTACAAAGCCGGATGGGCTTTTGGTTCTCGGTACGTAGCCCCCCCCGGCTCGAGTTGGCCGCTCGGGTAAGCCAGGTCTAGAACTATACCCTCAGGTTTTAAACGTAGAAAACACAGCCTCATGCCAGGTCCCTAGTAGGAGCGCTTGTTTGCATCATGTGCATTTGACTTTGGTGACTGAACACAGGGGTTGAGTCTTCCTAGGATAGGTGTATCCAAAAATCAAAAGATCATCCTGATGCATTTTTACGTGCTACTTGTACAAATATCTGCTTCGGTTTGCATGCTGACCGGTTTCAAGAATAGGGAGAAAAATTGGAAAAAATCAAATTGAGGTGTGAGAGAGATAATTACCTGCCTTTAAAAATCAGGTGTCCAAAATATATCGAAACTTTGCTGAAATTTTGAAAAAAATAGAGAAAAGAAAAAAGAAAAAATAAGAAAGAAAAGAAGAGAAAATTGTTTCAAAATACTTCATATTTTCTGTTACGTCAAAACTGACTGAACTACGAGGGTTTGATTCTCACCGGATATCGGATACGTAGGCAAAACTCATCGGGTCGAGCCCCATTTTTGAAAAAATAACCCAAAATTTTGAAAATGTCATCATTGTTGTCATAAATAAAGTGGGTGATGCCATTTTGTCTAAATAGTCGAATGTCCCGACGGGGTGCCGGAAGGCCATTTTTGCAAGAATAGCCATCGACGGTTTCTTTGCCAATTTTTGGCCACCTAGCAAACACAGCCCTAAAATATTCCCTTTTGAAGTGCTGAAGGGCCGTATTTGCAAAATTAGTCGTGTTTATTTGAATTTTGCAAAATGAACCCTTTTTATCAGCTCTAATAAAATTCACTTTGTTTTAAAACAATCACCTTAATCTAAATATGCAGAATGAGCACGAGTCAAAACTTACCAATGAAGGTTATGACCAAGCTTCCGTTGGAACTACATATGTGGTGAGAAGATTTGGGTAAGCAAGATGAGACATGGTCAACCATTACTTGGGGGTGCTCGCCGGATTATTAAAGATCAGGCTTAGGGGGATATAATAAAAGCACTGGTGACATTTTGGGACTCAACTCACAACGTTCTGCATTTCTCGGACATCGAACTTACACCTACTTTGGAGGAGATAGCGATTTATGTTGGGAGTATAGAGGGTCTACGACATAAATACCTGGTTGCTCCAAGGGCCGTCACTTCTCACAAATTTCTGGACTTACTAAAAATAAGCAGGCAGGTCCACTATGCAGATTTGGCGGGTGAGTTTTCCACTCCACACTTTATATACCAGCGGTATGGACATACAGGGGATTTGAAATCCGAAAAGCATAATCTGTAGTAAAGGTAACCGACCAAAGTAGGAAAAGCATAGATGCTTCGCTTTCATGGTGGCATTCTTAGAACCTCTAGTGTTTCCCAGGAAGGATGGGAATATTGATTTACGGGTAGCCGGAGTCGTCAACACTTTGATTACCAATGACAAGAGCACCCTTGCACCTATGATAGTATCAAAAATATTCCAATCTCCCACAGCTTGCAAAGCCGAGGTATATTTTTTCGAAGGGTGCAATATGTTACTACAAATGTTGATGATTGAGCATCTGTGTCATCGTCCTCGGTACATGAACTACGGATCTACAGGGAAAAGCTACATAGAGGAGTTTGGTACAAGGGTCAATGGGTTCGAGATGCCAGAAAGGGTCATAGATTGGATATCCCACCTTTGCTCCATAGCTGCAGATCAGATAGAATGGATGTTGGGTTGTCTTCCTGTTAATGAGATTGTATACATGCCTGCCACAGGTCCTCACTTCCTCCTAATGGGTCTCAGAAGTATCCAACCTTATGCCCCATACCGGGTTTTGAGACAGTTAGGAAGATTCCAAATCATTCTCAAAGACGAAGACCTTAGTATTTATGCTGTTGAGATCCGCTCTGATGACCAATTTAATGAAGCAGTGGTTCGCCAGATCTGGAGTGAGTGCCAATATTTGACTACGAACACTCGAGTACATGATTTATCCAAGGGTGTAGTCTCGTCTGGTTACCTTGCTTGGTATAAAAAGAGTGTTGAGTTTGGAAGACCAGCTAAAATACCCCACCTCCAAGAATTTGTTGAAGCATCACAAGAACAATGAGATTGGCTGACCAAAGAAAATGAATATAGGGCCACCATAAGCAAGTTGGAAGGGCAAATCAGAGATCTTAAATTTGATAGTGGTATACAAGCCGCTGTAGATGAGGGTGAAAAGAAAATGATGGCTATAGAAAATGAATCCCTCCAGGCCCAAATCCAGAAGATGAAAAGAGGAATTAAAAACCTGGTCAGGAGCGGAAAAAATGAAAAACTTATAAACAGTCTTAGGCAGAAAGTATGCGACTATGGGGTTGATTTGGAAAAGACTGAGGTTGAACTAGCAAAGGACCGAGCAAAGTTGACCAGGAATGCGGAAGAACGGGCAAGTTTCGTTCAACAATTGAAGGAAAAATACGACAAAGGAATCATGGGTCTGAAGAAAAAGATCAATACCCTTGAGAGTGAAATGACCAAGCAAGCAAAGAACTTCAAAGCAGAAAGAGAGCACTGCTATGCATTGATGTCACAACTAGAGTTGGACCTGCAATAATTTCAAGAGAAAAATCATACAGCCACACAAGTTTTGGAGGCCAGATCTCAACAAATTGGACGTTTGGTCCAAGAGAAGGGTGTCATCAGGGAGAGGATTAGAAGAATCACTGACTATATTGTGATGAAGTGCAACATATGCAAGGACATGACCATGTCCATATTCTTCACTACAGTGATGATTTTTGTCTGTCAGATAATGGATGACCTATATCGCCTCCAAAAAGATATGGCACGTAGGCCCGCATCAAGACCGACTGATGACCCGCGGGCCCCTATAGTGGTATTGGAGGCACTTATGTACTCTTAATTTTTCTTTTCGAGTCTTTATTTAAGTTTCCTTTTAGAGTCTATTTTAGTTTTTCAGTTCTTAAGTATGTATGTTGGATTCGTTGTAATAGAGGAAAATCGGAAATTTTTATTTAATGAAATTTGAAAACCCAAAAATGTTTCTTTATTTGAAAACCCAAAAATGTTTCTTTCTTTTATTCTCGTTTATCCTCAAAACTACGTGATGATCTGATTCATGCGGCATCGTGATATGTAGGCAATCCCCATTGGATCCGTTCATGGTTTTAGATAACTCGAATAAGAGAGAAAATGATGAAAAAAGGGCACAAGAAAAAGAGAGAGAAAATGCAAAATAGAGAGCGCAAAGAAAAGAGAACAAATAATGAAAAGCGCAAAAAGAAAAGAAAAGATTCAAAGATCTGGGAAGGTCACAAAACACGGGAAGAGACACACAACTGTTGCAACATATGTAGAAAAATATTTAACTATCTAGGTGCATTGCATTCCCCAACGTGCTATTCCCTATGTGTTAAGTGTCTCAAACTAACCGATTTGTTGTGTATGTTTTTTGGGACCAGGTTATGTTTTTAGGGTGATTGGTTTTGGGGTAACCTGATTTCGGACCCTTACTTTACAAAATCCAATGAAAGTATCTAAATGATGTCAGAGAGTTATCTACAACAAATTCCCTCTAGAGGATAGTCCGTTGTCGGTGATCCCGATGTCAGAATCAGCAACTGCTGAAGAGAATAGGGTACTGCGCCTCCGCATGTTAGAAATGTGGGATGCTTGGTCTAACTGTAGAGAGACGCCTAGTGGAATACCTATTTTATCCGAGCTAATTCCTAGAACAAGTGGAACCTGTAACATCCCTATAAGTTACCCGACCACCCCATCTGGATACCCTACTATGTCAGCCCATTTTTCCGGAATGCCTTCTAGGGTTTACCCCCATGCACTAATTTTGGGAGTGGCTTCTAACATATTCACCGCACCACCCACCTCTCCTACGGCACAACCAACAGTACCTAGGCCAGGTTTCGAGCCGTCGTCCTTTACTTTCCAAATACCACAATTTCAATTTGACACGGCTCATGTCACCCCAAACTCCAACCCTCAACAACCTCGGTATGAATCTACCATGGAACAAGAGAGTGCTATAAAGAATCTCAAGCAAGAAGATATCACTCGAAAAATGAAAAGCATAGAACAAAGTCTCAAGAACATACAAGGCCTGAGTGGCCAGAAGAGTGTCTCCTATGTTGACTTGTTCATGTTCCCACATGTTCATCTTCCCATCGGTTTCATGACTCCCAAATTTGAGAAATATGATGGAACTGGGGACCCTATAGCTCACCTAAAGAAGTATTGCAATCAGTTAAGAGGATCAGGAGGAAAAGAAGAATGCCTAATGGCTTACTTCGGGGAGAGTTTAGCCGCAATTGCATTCGAATGGTATATGGATCAAGACATCTCCAGCTGGAACATATGACATGACTTGGCCCGAGACTTTGTCAGAAAATTCTAGTACAATGTTGAATAGCTCCAGATAGGAGCTCTTTGTCTAATTTAAAAAATAAGTCTTCGGAGAGCTTTCGAGAGTATGCTGTCAAGTGGCACGAACAAGCTGCCAGGGTGAAACCCCCCAATGGATGAGACCGAGATTGTTAGTGTTTTCTTGCAAGCTCAAGAGGCTGATTACTTATAGAACATGATATCTATTATGGGCAAGCTATTTGTAGAAGCTATAAAAATTGTGGAGATGGTGCAAAGTGGTTTGAAAATAGGCCGCATCCTGAGCCAGTCGGCTATAAGAGCTACTTCTCAAGCAATCCAGAGTGGGTCTGTGGGTGTAGCAAACCGAAAGAAAAAAGAAGAAGTGGCAATGATGGCCTCAAGTCTGTGAAACCCCTATCAACCCTGATGTTACTTCGGTTCCTCTTCAAACACCCCGCAATATTATTACCCTCACCAAGACACGGCATATGCCGTGACTCCTCGGCCTTATGCGGTGATGAATGCAAATCCATACGCTCGGCCACCAAAATAGTATAACCTGAACCAAGCTCCACCTCCCAGAAATAACCCTCGTCTCCAAGCTCCATATAATCCCCATCCACCACAGACTGATTTTCCATATAATGACCGTGCCCGTGAACCACCCAGAAAAACCAACTTCACACCCATCGGTGAAACATATTCTAGACTTTTCCTAAAGTTGGTCTAAATGGATTTATTACAGCCCATACCTCCAAACAGGCAAAACCCAGAGTCACCCTCCTACCGACCCGGTACCCAATGTGCTTATCATTCAGGGGAAGAAGGGCACGACACTGAGGATTGTTGGACCCTTAGAAGGGAGGTCAAAAATCTAATAAAACAAAAGTGGGTAGTGTTGAGGTATGAGGAGGTCCCCAATATAACCAATAACCCATTGCGGGCTCACAACAACGGGTCAGTTATTGGGATGATTTGTGAGGACAAAGAGTTTGACCCAGCTTTTAAAGCTATCATTGCTATCGCTGATGTTGAAAAGAAACCCAAAGTTGAAACAAAGCAAGCTAAGGGTGAAAAGAAAAGCAGCTTCACTCCTCAAAACGTAGAAAAGGCTATGAAAGCCAAGACAGGGGCAGTACCTCCTAAAGATGTTGTTCATTATGTCCCCAGGGCCACCAGAAAAGAACATTTCGTATTGAGTTCCCCCAAAAGGTTTGAGCAAAACAAGGTTACACTGAAGGTACCAAAGATGTACATACCAAAGGGGACTTATGTGCCGTAGGGGTCGATAACTTCACCCAGGCTGAATGAGCCCGTGGTTATCATACGCGCACCATAGAAGCCCATGAAGGACCCTACTACCGTCCCCTGGAACTATAAAAAAGTAGTGGTGACATACAAGGGAAAACAAATCATGGGGGAAGTGAATGAAACAAACCCATATGGGGAGTACCTCATCTTGGAAGAGTTGAACAAGACCAACATAAGTGTTTTCTGCTTAAAAAGCCAATTAGTGCTGAAGAGGCAGAGGAATTTTTCTGAAAGATGAAAGCCTCTGATTACGATGTAATTGACCAGCTCCGAAAGTCTCCCTCCTAGGTCTCACTTTTGTCTCTATTGATGAGTTCGAATGATCATCAGAAAGTGCTGTTGACGACGCTTAATGAAGCATATGTTCCGATCAAGACCACGATTGAACAATTGGAAAGAATAGTGGAATGATTTTTCGAAGTCAACCGAATTTCATTCAACCGAAATGATTTTCCTCCAGTAGGGGCTACCCACAATAAAGCTCTTCATTTGACCGTTAAGTGTGAAGGATACTACGTGAAAAGAGTTATGATGGATGGCGGATCGGAGGTTGACATCTGCCCTCTCTCGACCTTACAGAGAATAAAAATTGGGACTGAAAGGATTAAGCCCAACAATATTTGCGTACGTGATTTTGACGGTATTAAAAGGGATTCAATAGGGGATATTGTTTTGATTCTAACCATCGACCTTGTGGATTTTGAAGTAACATATCAAGTTTTGGACATGGACACCTCCTAGAACTTTCTCATAGGAAGGCCTTGGATCCATGCGGTAGTGCCATACCTTCTACTCTCCACCAAATGGTTAATTTTGAACATGAAGACCAGGAAATCGTGGTCCACGGAGAAGATGAGCAATCAATTAAGAGGGACCCGTCAGTCCCATGTCTGGAGGCTAAGGAAGGTAGCGATCACATAGTCTACCAAGCTTGTGAGATGGTGGTCGCGGACCAATGTAAGGAAGGAACCTCGTGTCCTAAACCCTTATTGTCAAACACATCAATCATGGTTGCTAGTGAAATGATCAAACATGGCTACAAGCTCGGGAAAGGGCTCGGGGCATCTTTGCAAGGCATTACAAAGCCCATCACTTTGACTACTGTCACACCTCTTTTTTACATGGGCGCTTTTACTACACCCCGGGAAGGGATATAATAAAGCAAAGAGTTTTTCCAATTAAAGGACGATCGGAACGGGATTAGTTATTTAAAAATTTCAGAGTCGCCACTTGATAATATAATGGTGTCTCAAGTCACCGAATTAATCCC
>MU735974.1:11497-40280 GCA_026770625.1 Nicotiana glauca
ATATATATATATATATATATATATGCTTTAACTGCACAGGTTTAGTTGGTAGTCTTCTCCTAACCTCGTCACTACTTTGCCCGGGTTAGGCTAGGCAGTTACCAGCACATGGGATCGGTTATGCTGATACTACTCTTTGCACTCTGTGCAGATCCCGGAACAGCTTTTGGACCTTAGCTTAGGTGGCTACCTTTAGTCTATACGGAGATCCAAGGTAGCCCTGCAGGCATTCGCATGCCTTGGTGTCTTCCTCTATCCTTTCTTCCTGTTTCATTTATGTAATCCAGAAACACTGTTGTACTTATTTTTCGGACTTTTTATGTAGTATTGCTAGATCGTTTGTGAAGTTGTGACACTAGTTCTGGGTAGTTTTTGTTTAAGATAATGTATTGGAACAATTTAAATGGTTTATTTGTTTCTTCCGCTTTTTTAAATTCCTCTGTTTAAAAACTGTTTATTCACATTTGTCAAAAAATTAAAATGGGAAAAGGTAATTTGTTCAACAGTTGGCTTGCCTAGCTTTTACTAGTAGGCGTCATCATGACTCCCAAGGGCGAGAAATCTTGATCATGACACTCATCTTCGCTTCTACGCTCCTCTACTTGCATCTACGAGCTCACTTGTGCGGTGAATTCCTCACACCTGCGAATCCATCCAGCCTCAACCCCAACCGCTTCTGCGACCCCTGGGCCACTTCTACGTTCTCGCACTAGTGGCTAAAACCTCGCAAGTGCGATCACAGCTGTTGCCCCCGGGATCTCATCCAACCATACCCTCGCATCTTAACACACAATACACAAATAGTCCAGGCATCAAATCACGTCAAACAACATCAAAACTATGAATCGACGATAAAATTATTCTCTCAACTTTCAAACATTTAAACTTCTACGAACGCATCTGAACCATATCTAGACATTTCGGAATGACGCCAAACTTTACGTACAAGTAACAAATCATAGTACGAACCTACTCCAAGGCTCGAAAAATCCCAACGAATATCGATAAAACCAAAGTCCTCTTCAAACCAAACTTAGGAAATTATAAAAACCATCAAAATGCAACTTTCCATGATAAGTGTCGAAATGCCACCGGACCACCCGATACTCAAGCCGAACATACGCCCAAGTCCGAAATTATCATACAAACATGTTGGAACTTTCAAGTCCTGATTTTGAGGGTGTTTACTCAAAAGTCTAACCTTGGTAAACTCTTCCAACTAAAAGCTTCTGAATTGAGAATTTTCCTTCCGAATCAACTCCGAATTTGCCTTAATTCCATTTCAATCATACGTACAAGTCATAAAATAGAAATGAAGCCACTCAAGGCACAAATTGCCGAAGTACTAGAGCACAAAATGACTGTTCAAATCGTTACATTTTTACTTAATTACCTTTGATATATAAATTTACTAATTATATACAACATCAAGATAAATTAGAGTCTCTTAATATTAGGCAATTGAGTAATTAATAATTTATATCCATTTAATTTGCTAGGTTCGACTGCATTCATCTCGCCCCACCTCCACCCCAGTCAGAACGAGTCGTATATATCCCTCTCTTTCCCTCGACCCTCTTTAACAAATCGTATATGTAATTTGTTTTGATATTAAGCGGTTATCTTCTCTTTCAGTGCAGAGGTTTTTGACGCAATATTTATCTCCCCCAAATGTCCGTGTTTCCCTTGTTGACGTCGGCCGAGATAGAGCCACAATGTTATTTGCGAGTTCAGTTGAACCCAGTAGTTTTTGTTTAAACTTTTTATTAATTATAATCACAAACACATAAAGTTCAAATTTTAACTCCACCTTCGAAAGTCGATCGTCGCCAATCCACCTGCTCCTTCTCTTCCTCAATCGTTATTTTATTCTCACTCGCAGACTTGACCATCATCCTCTCCTTGTCATGTGACATTCAATCTGCTGTTCAATTTTATCAACCTTCTGAAATTGTCTTCTTCATGTGGGCCGGCCATGAAAATCAGCCAAAGTCAACCAAAATCTTCCTCTATAAATATCCTCTTTTACATAAGTTGTATATATGTATCATTATTGCCTTAAAATTTTATTCAAGTTGTATGAAAATTATTTTAGATTTTTATGCTGATATAGTTGTACTATTTTAAGAAAATTATCCCTTTAGTCTAAAGGTTTCAGGTTGAGCAGGACAAAGACGGAATATCTCGAGTGCAAATTTGGGGCGGGGCCGACGGAATCGGGAGTAGAAGTGAGGCTTGATTCTCAAATCATCAATAAGAAAAATAGCTTAAAGTACCTGGGGTAAGTTATTCAGGGGAACGGGGAGATCGACGAGGATGTCACACACTGTATAGGGGTGGGTTGGATGAAGTGGAGGTTAGCGACGGGAGTCCTGTGTGACAAGAAAGTTCCACCATTACTAAAAGATAAGTTTTATAAAGCAGTAGTTAGGCCTGCAATATTGTATGGGACCGAGTATTGGCCGGTTAAAAACTCTCACACCCAGAAGATGAAAGTAACAGAGATGAGGATGTTGAGGTGGATGTGCGGGCATACAAGGATGGATAAGATTAGGAATGAAGACATTAGAGAGAAGGTGGGCGTGGCTCCCATAGAGGACAAGATGGGAAAGCAAGACTCGAATGGTTCGGGCACATTCAGAGGAGGAGCACTGATGCACCGGTGAGAAGGTGTGAGCGGCTAGCTGTAGTAGGCATGAGGAGAGGTAGAGGGAGACCTAAGAAGTATTGGGGAGAGGTGATAAGACAGGACTTAGCACGTCTTAGGATATGGCCCTTGATAGGATATTGTGGAGGTCGAGCATTAAAGTTGTAGGTTAGGGGGAAGTTGTGGATATTTCCACAGCGCACTAGAGTGAGACTAGCTAGTTATGAAGTAATCGTAGGAGGTTACTGATCATCTACCGATACAGGGAGTTATTTGTTGGATATTAGTATACCTTTCATCTATTTCGTATTTCTTATATTGCTGCTATTTTGTTATTTTGTGTTATGTTATGTATTTTATGTTATTTTTAGTATGAGCCTATTGATAGTACTAACTTATCGTCTCTTGTTGATGGCTTGAGCCGAAGGTCTCCTGGAAATAGACACTCTGCCCCCCGGGGTAGGGGTAAGGTCTGCGTACATATTACTCTCCCCATACCCCACTTATGGGATTATACTGGGTTGTTGTTGTTGTTGTTATTGTATTTTAAGAAAATTATATGAAAATTGTAGATAAGTTACATAATATTTCATGATAATTGTATGAATTTTATATTTAATCTATATGTTGTTGTAAATGTTATAGATTTGTATGAAATTTATTTCTAATTTGTATGAGTCTGTAGGCGTATTAAATCTATTCTCCCATCGTTTAAAAAAGAATGAACCTATTTTTATTTTAGTCAATTTATAAAAGAATGATTATTTTCTAAGTTAAAAAGTTTGCAAGTGTACCTATTTACTATCAACTTCAGACTTATGGGTATGAAGTTATAAAAAAATGCCTGAAGTGAAAAAATTGCACTTCAATTGCACTTAAGCCAAATAGCTCTGAAGTGTAACCAATGATTTCATGCACTTAAGGCTAATAAGTCTGAAGTGAAAATTTGCACTTCAGATGCACTTAAGGCTTAAAAGTCTGAAGTACAACAAACATTTTCGTTCACTTAAGGTCAATAAGTTTGACGTAAAAATTTGCACTTCAGATGTACTTAAGGCCAATAAGTCTGAAGTACAACCAATAGTTTCATACACTTAATGTCAATAGGTCTAAAGTGAAAAATTGCACTTTAGATATACTTAAGGCCAAAAGGTCTGAAGTGCAACAAACGTTTTGCTATACTTAAGGCTAATAAATTTGAAGTGAAAAATTGCACTCAGATACACTTAAGGCCAAAAAGTTTGAAGTGCAACAAACGTCTTTATTCACTTAAGGGCAATAAGTCTGAAGTGAAAAGTACCTAGAAACGAAAATTTGTTCCTTGAATTATAACAATTTAATATACGATTTAATACCTTAATCTACTCCAAATTAACTCAAATTTAAAACATAACCTCCAAATATCATCAAGAACAAATCTCAATCATCAATTTATTAAAACAACAATAAATCTAATAAATTTATTTTGAAATTAAAAAAATAAGAAGAAGAAACCCTAAGAAATAGTAAAAATAAAACGTCACAACAACTCACTATTATAAAACAACATAAACAACATTAAAATATATTCACAACTACCATATAAAATCATTATCACCCAAAAGAAGGAGGAGGAGGAGGAGGAGGAGGAGGAGAAGGAGAAGGAGAATGAGCAGGAGAAGGAGAAGGAGAAGGAGAAGGAGAAGAAGAAAATGAAGGAGGAGGAAGATGCGTGAAGTTGTTTAAAAAGTGAGTACAGGAAAAAAAAAAATTTAAAAAATGAATATAGATTAAATGGGGCCACCAAATAAAGTTTCCCATACAATTTTTACTTTTTTCGGTTAGACTTGTTAAATATAGTCATGATAAATAAACGAAAACATTGTTTATTTGTTTGATTTGGTAAGTCAGGAAATTATGAAATAACAATGGTAAAAATGCTTCTGTTGAGGTACTCAGGATGTCACTGGCAGGTTGTATATACTACATTTAAGAAGAGAGAAACCAAGAGTTATTAGTATAGAGGAGTGGATTCATTTGTTAGATTGTTGATACATGATATATTTTGCATAGGAATAGCCTTCTTGGCCAAGCTATTATAGTCTATTTGGCCAAGTAGTAAAAATCAATTTATTCTCGGAAATATTTTTTTAAAAAATTTCTTTTATCAAAAGTACTTTTGGTGAGAGTCGGTTTTTGTTTGGATAATTAATTTAAAAAGCACTTGTGAGTAGCAATCAGTGTTTGGTCAACCTTTTAAAAACTGCTTCTAAGTGTGTTTTTCTCAAAAGTGTTTTTGGAGAGAAACTACTTTTTTTTGTTTCTCCAAAACCATTTCTGCTTCTGCTTCTGCTTCTGCTTTTGCTTCTTCTTCTCCTCAAAAATATTTTTTTTCTTCTAAACATTGGCCAAACATTTCTAAAAGAAATTTAATAAATATATAAGAATATTAAGCTCAGAATACCCTCCATTAATTTAGTTATTATTGTATATTAATTTGAAATTGCATAGAAACCCATTAACTTAAAATCCTAAATCCGTCGCTAAATTGCATTATGACTCCTTGTCTAACCAAAATTGACCCCTCCATCTTGACTAGGCCCTACCTACTGTCACAACTAAAACCGTTCCGGTCATGATGGCACCTATCGTGGAACTAGGCCAGCCGACACAACTCCCGAATTAACCATTATTCAATAAAAGTCATTTTTATACCATTTATTAATGAACAATCTTCTTATGTAAGTCTAAATGAATAGTGCAGAATAAATACACAAGCCCGACATCGCGGTGCCACTAGTCATGAGCCACTAAATACAATTCAACAATGTCTGCTTAATACAATATAAGCCTGAAATATAAAATAATAAGGATAAGGAGGGGAAGGCAGGGCTGCGAATGCTGTACAGCAACCTTACTATCTCCAATGAACCTGCCACCGAGCTCAAAAATATCTGGATCTGAACACAAGGTGCAGAGAGTAATGTGAGTACATCAACCCAGTAAGTAATAAAAGTAAATAATAACTAAGCAATAAGAAATTACGTAAACCACGTCATAACAACACAGTGAGTACACTATATTTCCAAAATAGGATACAAATCATATTATCTCGTTAAAACTCTGATTTCAGTAGAAATCTGTTGAAAAATGTCTTTCTAACAATCAGTAAAGATTCAGCATAGTTCATAGTGAAGGTGATAAAAATCATAATCGGACTCTCGGGAAAAACGTAGTTTGTATACATCCCCTCGGGCAAAATATAAAGCATATACATCTCAAAACAGGAAAAGTTCCAGAGGAAATAACAAAGCCAAATCAGTGATTAAATTCCAATCATCTCGTAAAAGAACTCCAGTTTCAATGAAAAAATTTCAAATCATTTGTTCAACGTTTTCTATACAGGCTCAGTATAAAGATGAGTGAAATCGGTAATTTAATTCAACATATTCAATATATACTCACTTTTAAGGAGAAGTGGAATCAGTAATTTCATAAAAACAAGCCCCTCGGGCAAAGCATCACTCATATATATAGACCCTCGGTCAAGCCTCTCAGTCACTCGAGACTCAACTCTCATCAATCAGCGCTCACACTCAGCACTCACGCTCAATAGGTACCTTATAATAATTATTGTGGCGGGCAGCCCGATCCATATATCGATGCGGCGTGCAGCCCGATCTATATATATAGTAGACTGTGCTCACTCGGGGTGTGCAGAATCCGGAGGAGCTCCTACAGCCCAAGCGCTATACCGCTGCAGCGTGCATGCCGATCCAATATATCGTTGCAGCGTGCAGCCCGATCCATATACATATCAATATCGCTGCGCGTGCATCCAGATCCATAAATATATATAATATCGATGCAGCGTGCAACCCGATCAATAAATATATATAATGTAATCCTCGCCACCAGGCCCTCGGCCTCTCTCGGTCATTAACCTCACAATCAGACCCCTAGACTTTTTCAATCATTAACCTCACAATTAAGCCTCCTCTCTCAGTCATCAACCTCACAAGTCACTCGAACTATCAGTAAAACAAGGCATTCAGCTCAAGAATATCATTTATAGTATTAAAATTTAGTACATAAGGGTGAGTTAGAAATTAGTAAAACACAGCATGACTGAGTACAACTATTAAGTCAAAACAGTGAGGAATAACAGTAAAATCTCCAAAGGGTCCAAAACAGTTGGCACGAGGCCCAAATATGGCATTCCACAAAAAAACGTAGCAACATTTTTCGAAACACAATGATGTCAAATAATTTTCAATCAAATACGCGACTTATCAGTCGTACAGGACGGACCAAGTCACAATCCCCAACGGTGCACGACTCTACGCTCGTCGTCTAGCTTGTGCGTCACCTCAAAGTAGCACAACAATGTGAAATATGGGGTTTCACCCTCAAAATAGTATTTATAAACATTACTTACCTTGATCAGCATGAACACCAACACCGCGAGGCCCTTGCCGATCGAATCGGCCTCAAATCACCTCGAATCAATCCAAAAATCAGAACTATAACATCAATACATGCCAAAGATACAATGTCCATGCGAAAATTATCAAATTAAACACAAATCCTGAAATTGGCCAAACCCGGCCACCGAGCCCATGTCTCAGAATCCAATAAAATCAAATTAATAGAATCCTTATACTCTCACGAGTTCGTACATATCAAAATCACCAAAATCTGACATCAAATGCCCATTCCCCAAAAGAATTCTCCAACTTTTCTTCCATTTTTCCCTAATTTCCACTCTAATTTCTCAAATTAAATGATAGAATTCAAGACTAAATTATGTAATTCAACCAAATATGAGTGAAGAGTGCTAAATCCACCAGATTAATATTAGAATAAAATAAACAGAGAAAAATACAAATATCTTTCTCCAAGATGCCACGGAAACCACTTTGTGGCGCCATTCTTGGGTGGGCATCAAGAAGACTTTCTTAAATAAGAGAACAAGGTTCTATGCCTTCCTCAGGTATTCAGCCCCGTTGTTTTGCAAATAGGGCATATATTCTTGTGTTTGAGCCATTGTTTAATGCAGTCACTATGAAAATCATGGCCACACTCCAGTGTACCAAGATCCTCTCCATCATTATATTCTTCCTGCAAATTATAGGATATCCATAAGAACGACTGAATGAGAAAACTCCAAGAATGTGTGTGAACCATATTTTATTAGATCTCTGGCATGTCGCAGTTGTAAAACTCTCAAATTCCGCTTTCGATCAAAAAGCCTATCAAACCACGTCCGAATGACCTGAACATTTGCACATACATCCCAAATGACACAACGGACCTACTGCAACTTGTGAAATTCTATTCCGACCCCGATATCAAAATCTCACCTATCAACCGGAAAATGCCAAAATTTTAATTTCGCCAATTCAAGCCTAAACCTTCCACGGACCTCTAAAATACATTCCGATCATGCTTCTAAGTCCCAAATCACCTAACGAAGCTAACCATATCATAAAAATTCCAATGCGAGATCATACGCTGACAAGTAAAATCTTGGTCAAACATTTCAAATTTAAACTTCAAACTGAGAACTGCTCTTCCAAATTCATTCCGATTACCCTGAAAATCGTAACTGTGATTTAAATAAGTCATAATACATCATACGGGGTTATTCATGTCCGAGAACCGGTGAGCAAAATGCAAAAGCTCAAAACGATCAGTCGGGTCATTACACATACCCTGTTATCACCTCTAATTCCAGTTACTTCTCTCTTAGTTTGATTTGGAGAAGAGAAAGTCTTTTAGTATTTGACAAAAAGAAAATTATGACAAAACCTTCAAGAGAATATTTCTTCACTATAATAAATAGGAGACTATTTAAGGTAAATGTAACGATCTGACTAGTCGTTTTGTATATTTCAGCCTCGTTTTCCATTTTCATATGTCGCACGTGTGTATTTGTAGATTTATGACTTTTGGGGTTGGACAGTTTCATTCCAGAAATGTTTAGGCTTGATTTGGACTCTTTAGTTCTTGGTTTAGAAACATAAGTTGGAAATGTTGATCAAAGCTTGACTTTTATAAAAATGACCCCTAAATGGTATTTTGATGGCTCTGATAGGTTCATATCGTGACTTTAGACTTGGATGTATGCTAGGAATCAAATTCGGAGATATCTAGGTTGATTTGACTTCTTTTTGCTAAAACTTTGCAATTTGAGGTTTGAAGTTTTCCCAAACTTGGCAATAGGTTTACTTTTTGGCTAACAGATTCGAAATTTAGTTTTTGGATCTGGAATAGGTCCATTTTTCCATTTGAAACTTGTCTTCAAAATTTAATGTCATTTAGAGCTGGTTTGATATAATTCAGATGCATGGTTGAAATTTTAGAGGTTCTTGAGTTTTATTTAGAAATTCATGCGTTTTAATGTCCGATTCGTAGTTCTAGATATTATTTTAATATTTTTATAGCTTGAGCGAGTTTTTATGAAATTTTTAGACTTGTGCGGATATTTGGTTAGGAGCTCCGAGGGCAGGCAAAGGTTTCGGACGTGTTTCGAAAAGGTTTGGACTCAAATAATGGTTGCTGGTGTGTTGGTATTGTAGTTCTCGTAATTGCGAGCACCAGTATCGCAATGACGAACATGACAAGGGAGGGGCTCATGTATCGCAATTGCAATAACTGGTTTGCATTTGCGAAGTCTATCCTTAGGTGGTTTAGGTCGTGTTTGCGACAATTTGTCCACATTTGCGAGGAGAGCAGACTGCGCATCACAATTAAGACATCTTCTGGGCTTGGCAGTTGCCTCATTTGGGAGGCTTCTTTTGCAATTGCGAACCCAATATTGCAATTACGACATCTACGGCTGATTAAAAGATTGGGAAGTCATAATTTCTTCTTATTTTAGAACCTTAGACTCGGTAGGATGCGATTTGGAGAGGGGATTTTCATCTATAATGATTGGGTAAGTGATTCTAATCAATTCCAATTATATTTTCTAATTATATATTAGATTTGAAATCAAATCTATGCGAATCAAAGAGAAAATTTGGGTATTTTTGTCAAAGTTTTGAAAAATAAAAATTTGAGAGTCGATTTGCACTCGGGTTAAAAAACGAAATGCATATATAGACTCGTTTGGTTATGGGTACTCGAAATCTACCCTTAGATCCGGATTTTGTCCGGATGGGCCTGGGATTGACTTTTGTTGACTTTGGAGAATTATAGAAAGATCATAGATGTATCTATCTTAATTTCTTTCTCTTGCATTGTTTGATGTTATAAGTTATTTTTGGTTAAACTTAAGTTGTGTGGAGGTGGATTTTAGGGTATGAGATATTTTTTAGGGTTGATTTAGCCAAGTTGAAGTAAGTATCTTGTCTAACTTTGTGTGGGGAAACTACCCCTTAGGATTTTGGTTGATTGTATTATTTGCATTATGTGGAAGATGTGTACATGAGGTGACGAGTATGTATACAGGATAAATGCGGTATTTTGATCGGTTTAGAATTTTAGACTCCTTCTATACATTTAATTGAATTTGACATACGATGTTATATCTTCCATTGTTAAATCTACTCTTATGTTCTATTTGACATAGTTAACACATGTTCTCTCTTTTATTTTTACAATTGCTCGTATATGCTATAGTTGAAGTTGTTACTTTGCTTATTTTCTTGTTACCTCTTTAATTTTTGAATTACTCTTACTTGAAATTGTTATTTCATAGGAATATATTCTTGTTCGGTTATTGATGTTGAAGTTGTGGAGCTTTTATCACATTGACGTTGAAATTGTTGATTGTTGATCCTTCCTTGTTGATTATTTCTCATTTATTTTGTTATTATTGAGATTCTTGCATAAATTGTGGTTGACTCATGGGATATATATTGTGCTAACATTGATATTGTTGATTTTGGCAAGTGTTGTGGCATATGCACGTGTGATGTGAGTTGATCATTGTGTTGTTGTAGCTATACGCATGTAGTGGTATAAGAATAGGGGTTTATATACATGGAGTAATATGAGGTAGGATTTATACGCGTGGTTCTAGTAAGAGAATTACCTGAAACCACACCATGAGATAAGGGAGCTAAAACGCGTGTGTAACGACCAGACCGGTCGTTTCGAGAGTTATAGTACCGTTTCTCCATTCCTGCTTCTTTTTTTGTCCTGATGATATATTATGATATATTGGGTCAGTTGGTTCGGTTCTGGAGTGGATTCGGAGAGGATTTGAGACAGTTAGTCTCTTTTGTGATGGCATCAATTTTGGAAAGTTTACCGGATGTTGACTTATGTGTAAATGATCTCGTATGTGAATTCTGATGGTTCTGTTAGCTTCGTTAGGTTATTTTGGACTTAGAAGCATGTACGGAATATGATTTGGAGATCCGTGGTAGAATTAGGCTTGAATTGGCGAAAGTTGGAAAATTAGCAATTTTGGTCGGTAGTGGAAAGTTTGATATCGGGGTCGGAATGGAATATTGGAAGTTGGAGTAGGTTCGTGGTGTCATTTATGACATGTGTGCAAAATTTCAGGTCATTCGAAGGCGATTCGATATGTTTCGGCGTCGATTGTAGAATTTGGAAATTTAGAAGTTTATAGGCTTGAATCCAAGGGTAATTTGCTGTTTTGATGTCTTTTGGAGTGTTTCGAAGGTTTGAATAAGTTCATATGTTGATATATGACTTATTGGTATGTTTGTTAAAGGTCCCGATGGCCTCCGTTTGATTTTGGGTGATTGACGGAACAAGTTTGGAATCTGAGGTTGCTGAAGTTGAACTCAGCTATGATAACCGCACTTGCGGAGTGAGAACCATAGGTGAAAGCCCATAGATGCGGGGAGAGAGCCGCAGATGCAACCAAGGTTGAGGCTGGCTAAAAGCGCAGGTGCTAGATTTGGAACGCACCTGCGAGACCGTAGGTGGAATATTGTGACTGGAGAAGCGGATTTTGAGGAATAAGTGGGAACCACACCTGTGATAGATTTTTCGCAGGTGCTGTGTCGCAAGAGTGATATTTTGACCGCAAATATTGTCTGGGCAGTTAGGAGCAATTTTTAGGAGGGATTCTTGAGCCCTAACACTCATATATTTAGTGATTTCCCGTTGTTTAATCATGTATTTAGTGAAGATTAGGGGTTAAAATGAGGGGTAGGGTTGGGATATTGGAGAGTTTGAGAGGCCAAATGGAGTCGGATTTTCATGAATATTGTATGTATGGACTCATGAGCGAATGGGTTTTCTAGTTTTGTTATTTTTGTAGGATTCTGAGACATGGGTCGGGGGCTCGGGTTTGGGGAAATTCGGGATTTGTGTCCAATTAAGTAAACTTTTATGTGGAATTGGTTCCTTCGCCTTTATTAATTGCATCGTATTGCTTTTGGCTATATTTGGGATATTTGGAGGCCGATTCCAGAGGCAAGGGCGTCGCGAAGTAGGATTTTGGCTTTGTTTGAGGTAAGTAACTCTTCCAAACTTTGTTCTAATGGTTTGAAATCCCGAACTATGTGTTGTGTGATTAGTATAGAGGTGAATCGCATGCAAAGTGATGGGCGTGCGGGCATGCACCCTGAGAATTGTGGCCTGGTTCATTCCATCGCACCGCTTAGTGACCCTTTTTCTTGTTGATATCCATGTTCCTAACATGTGATTAAGTAAATGAGCTGTAAATCATGCCAGATATCATGTTAGGGCTTTATGCCGATATTGTTAAGACCCTAGTGGTCATTTGTTGCTGTCATCTCATTGGTTTCATTATTTCGGGCTCATTTCATGGCATTGTGAGCCCATGTGTAAGACTAGAGAGTGATGACTGAGTGTAGCCGAAAGCCTGATTATGAGTGATAGTTATAGGATCGGGCTGCACGCCACAACGGTTATGTTAATGACTATGGTAGTGCTTGGGCTGTAAGAGCCCCTCCGGAGTCTATAACACACCCCCAGTGAGCGCAGTTGATATTATTTAGGGATGGATCTTCCCTGCCTATGGATCTTGTCCTAAGTATTTATACCTGGAGATGGATCTTCTCTGTAGGGCTTAATGGCCTTCCTCGGTACTAAGTGACTGTTGTTAGTGATTTGTGTATATTTCGGGATGGATCTTCCCTAAGGCGGATAGCCATATACAGTACTGAGTGGTTGAGCACTTGAGAGTGGTGGTACATGGTACATTTTCATGCATGCTGTGCATTAACACGTAGAGATTAGCTGAGCTTTATATTTCACATTGTCCTGATTTCTATTTGCTTTATTGCTTGAGCTGAATACTTGAATTGCAAATATGCTTACTTTACTACACAGACAAATTTTGTTTACCCGTTGAGGTTTAGTTCATCACTACCTATTAGTCCATAGTTTGGACTTATTACTTACTGAGTTGATGTAGTCACGTTACCCTCTGCACCTTGTGTGCAGATCCAGGTATCTCTGGCCACAGTAGCGGTTCTTGACTATTCCAGTTGCAGACTTTCATCGAAGATATCAAGGTAGCTGCTTGGCAATCAGAGTCCTGCTTTTTTCCTTCTTTATCTTCCCTTTAGTGTATTTTATCTACTCTAAGACAATGTTAGTCTTTCTATATTTCAGAACAGTTGTAGTAGTTGCTCATGAATTAGTGACACCCCGATGTTGTGCTATTTATTTTTGCATTTTGTTTTTGAGTTGAGCTCTTTTATGAAAATTCAGTATGAAAAAGGCTTTTATCTATCTTTTAATGAAATATCAAATTATTTGGGAGCGTGTCAACTTGCCTAGTTCCATGATAGGCGCCATCATGAGCGGGTTTAGTTTTGGATCGTGACAAGTTGGTATCAGAGCCTATGTTACGCAAATCTCAAGAGTCATGAGCATCTTTAGTAGAGTCTTGCGGATAGACACAGAGACATCTGTATTTATAGATGAGAGGCTACAGAACCTTTAGGAAAACTTCACATTCTTGAATTCTTGTCATGCGAATCTGTTGATTCAGGTAACTAAACTTCTATTATTTTATTCTCTCACAGATGGTGAGGACACATGCTACCGGTAAGGATGGACGATAACCAATACTAATAGTTGGTGCCGCAAGAGGCCAAGGTCGCGATCGAGGCTGCGGTAGGGGCAGGGGTGTAACCTGCACAGCAGCTAGGGCAGCACTTATAGATCAACCAGCGGCCCCAGTTCATAATCAGGTCCTAGTTGTGGATGCACCAGCGGGGCCAGTCCAGGCACCAATCGTGCCTATTGTTATTCCCAGTCTTCAGGAGACCTTACCTCAGATTCTGACCATGTACACCAGTCTTGCTCAGGCGGTGATTATTTCTACTACAGCAGCTACTTCCCAGGCTAAGGGAGGCACTCAGACTCCTTCCACCCCTACACCCAAGTAGGTTGTTCAAGGACTTCATACACCGGGGGCACCACCTCCCTGCCGGTTACACCTGTTCAGGTTTATGTGGTTCTCGACATGCCTGATGACAAGCAGCGTAGATTGGAGAGATTTTGTAGACTTCAGCCTCCAACTTTCAGTGGTGCAAAGGGCGAGGATGCCCAAGGTTTCTTGGACAAGTGTTAGAGGATTCTCCATACAACGGCTATTCTGGATACCAGTGGGGTCTCGTTCACTACCTTTCTATTCTCAAGAGCCTCCTTTACTTGGTGGGAGGGTTATGAGATGTGTAGGCCTGTTGATGCAGTGCCCCTTAACTGGAAGTAATTATCCTTCTCTTTATGGAAAAGTATGCGTCACAGTTTCGCAGAAAGGAGCTACGTAGACAATTTGAGCAGTTGCATCAGGATGATATGACTGTGATGTAGTATGAGATCAGGTTTTCTGAGTCACCCCGTCATGTTGTTTGGTTAGTTCCTACAAATAGGGAGAGGATCAGGAGGTTCATAGATGGTTTCACGTATCAGCTATGGATTCTTATGACCAGAGAGAAGAGGTCTGGTGCTTATTTTGAGGAGGTGGTTGACATTGCTAGAGGGATAGAGTCAGCTCGTCGCCATGAGCGAGTTGACAGGGAGGCTAAAAGGCCTTAGGGATATTGTAGTTTTGGTGTTGTTCCTTCTATCCAGACATGCTTAGTCAGCTTGTTCGGGTCACCGTGGTGGATCATCTGGCCATGGTCCTCACAGTTCTCATCAGGGCCACTCGTCAATCAGTGGCTTTCCACCTCAAAGTTAGACTCATGCACCATCAGTTCAGGGCTCATCTATGCCTGGTTCTTCTACTGGGTATCCTGGTGCTCGGGGCTTCCTTCAGTCCCCACCGCCATTTGTCGAGAGAGGTTTCTTTAAGTATGGAGATTTGGGTCATTTTAAGATATTTTGTCCCTGCCTTACGGGAGGTTCATCCCAATAAAGGAGTCATCCTTCGACTTTAGCACCACTTACTTCCCCACTACATCAACTCGTGGTGGAGGTCAGTCAACTAGGGGTCGCACTAGAGGGGGAGGCCGATCAAGTGGCGGTCAGATGTGTTTCTATGCTTTCCCAGCCATTGCTTCAAATAATATGATCACAGGTATTATCTTAGTTTGCCAAAGGGATTCCTCTGTATTATTTGATCATGGTTCCACTTTTTCATATGTGTTGTTAGATTTTGCTTGTTATTTGGATATGCCCCGCGAGTCTCTTGTTTTATCTGTTTATGTAGCTACCCCTGTAGGTGATACTATTGTTGTGGACCGCGTATATCGGTCTTGAATGGTGACTATTAGGGTCAGGAGACCCGAGTAGACCTTTTATTATTTAGTATGGTTGATTTTGATGTGATATAGGGAATATATTGGTTATCTTTGTATCATATTATTCTAGACTGTCACGCTAAGAAGGTGATGTTGTCTATGTCGGGGGTGCCATGGATTGATTGGCGAGGTTTATCGAATTATGTTCTTAGTAGAGTGATTTCATACTTGAAGGCCCAGCAGATGGTTGGGAAGGGTTGTCTATCCTATTTGGTCTTGGTAAGGGATGTCAGTGCAGAGACTCCTACTATTGATTCAGTTCCGGTGGTTAGGGATTTTCTAGATGTGCATCCTGCAGACCTGACGGGCATGTTGCCGGACAGGGATATTGACTTTGGTATTGCTTTGGTGCTGGGCACTCAACCCATTTCTATTCTATCGTATCGTGTGGAACCGATAGAGTTAAAGGAATTGAAGAACCATCTTCAGGAACTCCTTTATAAAGAGTCTATTCGGCCTAGTGTGTCACATTGGGGTGCGCCAGTTCTATTTATGAAGAAGAAGGATGACACTATGAGGATGTGCATTGACTATAGGCAGTTGCACAAATTCACGATCAAGAACAAGTATCTTTTGCCTCGTAATGATTATTTTGTTGACTAGCTTCAGGGAGCGAGGGTGTTCTCCAACATTGATCTCAGGTCAGGGTATCACTAGTTCAATATTAGGGACTCGAACATTCTTAAGACAGCTTTCAGAATCCGATATGGTCATTATGTTCCTTGTAACGTCTTTTTGGTTGACCAATGCCCCAGCAGCGTTCATGCATTTGATGATCAGCATGTTTCGGTCTTATCTCAACTCGTTTTGTTATTATTTTCATTGATAATATCCTTGTGTACTCTTGTAGCCAGGAGGAGAACGATGAGCATTTAAGAGTTGTATTACAGCGATTGAATGAGGAGAAACTTTATGCTAAGTTCTCCAAGTGTGAATTTTGTCTCAGTTTAGTGGAGTTCTTGGGGCGCGTGGTGTTCAGTGAGGGTATTCAGGTTGATCCAAAAAAGATAGAGGCAGTTCAGAGTTGGCCCATACTGTCCTCAACCACAAAGATTTGTAGCTTTCTTTGTTTGGTAGATTATTACCGTCGATTCGTTTTGTGATTTTCATCTATTACATCACCCTTGACCAAATTGACCCAAAAGGGTTGTCCTTTCAATTGATCAGATGAGTGTGAGGCGAGCATTCAGAAGCTCAAGACCACCTTGACCACAGATCCAGTGTTAGTTATGCTATCAACTTCAGGTTCTTATATAGTATATTGTGATGCTTCTTGGGTCAGCATTAGGTGTATGTTGATACAGGAGGGTAGAGTGATTGCTTATGCTTCTCGTCAGTTGAAGCACAATGAGAAAAACTACCCCGTTCATGATTTGGAGTTGTCTGCCATTGTTCACACATTGAAGATTTGGAGGCATTATCTCTATTGTGTGCCTTGTGAGGTATTTACTGATCATCTAAGCCTCCAGCACTAGTTCAAATAGAAGGATCTCAATTTGAGAGATGGTTGGAGCTGCTAAAGGACTATGATATTACTATTTTGTATTTTCTGGGAAAGGCCAATGTGGTGGCCGATGCCTTGAGTAGAAAGGCAGTGAGTATGGGTAGTCTTGCGTTCCTTCATGTTTGTGAGAGACCTCTTGCAGTTGATGTTCAGGCCTTGGCCAATCAGTTTGTGAGGTTGGATATTTTGAGCCCAATTGGGTCCTAGCTTGTATGGTTTGTCCATCTTCCTTGTTTGATTGTATCAGAGAGCGCCAGTATGATGATCCTCATCTTATTATCCTCAAGGACAAGATTCTACATGATGATGCCAGGGACGTGACAATTGATGATGACGGGTTACTGAGGATGCAGGGCCAGATATATGTGCCCAGTACAGATAGGATTTGGGAGTTGATTCTAGAGAAGTCCTACAGCTCGTGGTATTCCATCCATCCGGGTGCCGTGAAAATGTGTTAGGATTTGAGGTAGCACTATTGGTGGAGGAGGATGAAGAAAGATATAGTTGGGTTTGTTGTTCGGTGACTCAATTTTCAGTAGGTGAAATATGAGCATCAAGACCGGGTGGCTTGCTTCAGTAAATAGAGATTCCAGAGTGAAAGTAGGAGCGGATCACCATGGATTTCGTAGTTGGACTCCAACAAACTTTGAGGAAGTTTGATGCTATTTGAGTGATTGAGGATCGGCTGACCAAGTCTGCGCACTTCATTCCTATGTGTACTACCTATTCTTCAAAGCAGTTGGTGAGATTTATATCCGAGAGAGTGTTCGTCTGCATGGTATCCCAGTTTCCATCATTTCAAATAGAGGTACTGAGTTTACATTGCAGTTTTGGTGGCCGTGCAGTAAGAGTTGGGTACTCAGGTTGAGTCGAGCAAATGTTTTCACCCTTGGATGAACGGACAGTCCGAGCGTACTATTCTGATATTGGAGGACATGTTGCACGCCTGTGTCATTGATTTTGGAAGTTCATGGGACCAGTTTCTACCGCTCTCGAAGTTTGCTTACAACAACAGCTATTAGTCGAGTATTCAGATGGCTCCGTATAAGGCTTTATATAGGAGACAGTGTAGATCTCTAGTAGGTTGATTTTAGCCAGGTGAGGCTAAGCTTTTGGGTACAGACTTTGTTCAAAATGCATTGGACAGGGTGAAAGTGATTCACGAGCGGCTTTGTACAACGCAGTCAAGGAAAAAGAGTTATGCTGACAAAGAGGTTCGTGATGTATCTTATATGATTTGGTAGAAGGTCCTACTAAAAGATTCACCCATGAAGGATGTTATGATATTTGGAAAGAAGGGTAAGCTGATCCCTCGGTTTATTGGGCCTTTTGAGGTGTTTTGGAGGATTGGGGAGGTGGCTTATGAGCTTGCTTTGCCACCTAGCTTGTCGTGGGTGCATCCAGTATTTCATGTTTTTATGCTCTGGAAGTATATCGACGATCCGTCTCATGTCTTGGTTTTCAGCATGGTTCAGTTAGATGGTGATTTGACTTATGATGTGGAGCCAGTGGCTATTTTTGAGCGGCAGGTCTGTAAGTTGAGATCAAGGGATATAGCTTCAGTGAAAGTGTAGTAGAGAGTTTAGACCATGGAGGAGGCTACTTGGAAGACCGAGCGGGAGATGTGGAGTAGATATCCACACCTATTTGAGGTATGTTTCAGGTATATTTTTAGACACGTCCTAGGACGAACGTTTGTTTAAGAGTGGGATAATGTAAAGACCCGGCCGGCCATTTTGGGAGTGATAGCCATGTTTTCCAATTTTTGCTTCTTCTTGTGTCCTTCTGCTATATTATGATATGTTGGGTCAGTTGGTTGGGGTTTGGAGTGGATTTAGAGGATTTCAGACGCTTAGTCTCTTTTGTGAAGGCTTAAGTTTGGAAAGTGACCGGATGTTGACTTATGTAAAAATAATCTTGAATGTGAATTGTGATGGTTCCGTTATCTCTATTAGGTGATTTTGGACTTAGGAGTGCGTCCGGAATGTGATTTGGAGGTCTGTGGTAGAATTAGGCTTGAATTAGAAAAATTTAGAAATTTGGCTATTTTGGCGGTAGTGGAAAGTTTGATATCGAGGTCGGAATGGAATTCTGGAAGTTGGAGTAGGCTCGTGGTGTCATTTTCGATGTGTGCGCAAACCTTTAAGTCTTTCAGAGGTGATTTAATAGGTTTCGTCATCGTCTGTGGAATTTGGAAGTTTAGAAGTTTTAGGTTTGAATTCGAGGGTAATTTGGTGTTTTGATGTTGTTTTGAGTGTTCCAAAGGTTCCCCTTAGTTCGTATGTTGATATATGACTTTTGGTATACTTTGTAGAGATCCCGAGGGCCTCAGGTTGATTTCGGGTGACTGACGGAACAAGTTTTGAATTTAAGGAATCGCTGAAGTTGAACTTAGCTGTCATAACCGCACCTACAGAGTGGGATTCGCAGATTCGGGGAAGGAGCTGTAGATGCGGCCAAGGTTGAGGATTGCTGGAAGTACATGTGCGATATTTGGAAAACACTTGCGAGACCTCAGGTGCGATATTGTGACCGCAGAAGCAGATTTTGAGGAATAAGAGGGAACCGCATAGGCGATGGATTTTCTGCATGTGTGGCATCGCAAGAGCAACATTTTTTCCCCAGATGCAGTATCTTTGGGCAGAAAGTATTAATTGTGGATTTCGCAAATTTTGGTTCATTTTCCACAATTTTTAGTCGGCTTTGAAGCTTTTGGGAGCGATTTTGAAGAGGGATTCAAAGGATTATTAGTGAGGTAAGTTTCTTGAGCCTAATACTCGTATATGTAATGATTTCCCGTTGTTTAATCATGTAATTAGTGAAGATTAGGGGTCAAAATGAGGGACTAGAGGTTGGAGTTTTGGAGAGTATGATTTGAGGATTTGAGGGGCCAATTGGAGTCGGATTTTGATGAATTTTATATGTATGTACTCTTGAGTGAATGGGCTTTCTAGTTTTGTGATTTTTGTCGGATTCCGAGATAAGGTCCCAGGGGCCGGGTTTAGGGTAAATTTGGGATTTGTGTCCAATTAAGTAAATTTTTGTGTGTAATTGGTTCCTTGGCCTATATTAACTGCATTGTATTGCCTTTGGCTAGATTCAGGACGTTTGGAGGTCGATTCCAGAGGCAAGGGCATCATAAAGTAGGATTTTGCTTTGTTTGAGGTAACACTTCCAAACTTGGTTATGAGGGTTCGAAACCCCGACTATGTGTTATGTGATTAGTATTGAGGTGGCGTACATGCCAAGTGACGGGCGTGCACCATGAGAATTGTGGCCCGGTTCATTCCATGGCACCGCTTAGTGACTTCTTGCTGATATCAGTGTTCCTATCATGTGATTAAGTAAACGAATTGTAAATCATGCTAGATATCATGTTAGGGCTACACACAGATACTGTTGAGACCCGAGTGGTTGTTTCTTACTGTCATCTCATTAGTTTCATTGATATTTTATACTCAGTATTATTCATGCATATCATATCATGTCTCTGTCTCTGTTGTTATTATTTGGCACATCATATCATTGTTCCAGGCTAGTTTCATGGCATTGTGAGCCTCTGTGTGAGACTGGAGAGTGATGACTGAGTGAGGCTAAGAGCCTGATTATGAGTGATAGTTATAGGATCAGACTACACGCTGCAGTGGTTATGTTGATGATTATAATAGCGCTTGGGCTATAGGAGCCCCTCCGGAGTCTGTAACACACCCCCAGTAAGTGCAGGTTATATTATTCAGGGGTGGATCTTCCCTAGACATGGATCTTGTTGGAAGTATTTATACCTGGAGATGGATATTCTTTGTAGGGATGGAATGGACTTCCTCAGTACTAAGTGACTGTTGTCAGTTATGTGTAAACATTCTGGGATGGATTTCCCTAGGCCAGATGGCCATATACAATACCGAGTGGTTGAGCACTTGACAATGGAGGTACTGATAAATTTTCATGCATTATGTGCATTGGCATGTAGAGATTAGCTTTATACTTCACATTGTCCAGATTCGTATTTACTTTACTGCTTGAGCTGAATACTTGAATTGAAAGTATGCCTACTTTACTACATAGATATATTTTGTTTACTTGTTGAGGTTTAGTTCATCACAACCTAATAGTCCATAGTTTGGACTTGTTACTTACTGAGTTAGTGTACTCACTTTACCCCCTTGCACTTTGTGAGTAGATGCAGGTATCTCTGGCTACGGTAGCGGCTATTGACTATTCCAGTTGCAGACTTTCATCGAAGATAGTGAGATAGTTGCCTGGAGATCGCATTCCTGCTTTTCTCCTTCTTTATCATCCATTTAGTTGTATTTTGGCTACCCTCACACTATGTTAGTCTTGCTATATTTTAAAACAGTTATAGTACTTGCTCATGACATAGTCATACCCCGATGTCGGGCTTTTTGTTTTCAAATTGAACTCTTTTATGAAAATCCATCATGAAAAAGGCTTTTATCTATCTTTTAATCAAATATCGAATTTTTTGGGAGCGTGTCACCTTGCCTAGTTCCATAATTGATGCCATCACGAGTGGGTTTAGTTTTGGGTCGTGCCGGTCTGTAGCTATATCAAAAAAAAAAAATTCAAAATAAATGCAAGGTTCACGCAGTGATATAAGGAAGATTGTTATTATGACTTGTGAAATGAGATTATAAGGTGTGGTACCTTGGTTGTGATTCTTGTTGTACCTTCTGTGTTAAAAGGCTTGTCGGCTAAACAATTCTTGTTGATTCTTCATTTGTCTTACTTGTATTTGTTCATATTTGATCACTTCTTGTTCTATTAATGTGTTCAGTTCGTGCTGCCTTTATCACCTTAAATTTTCGTTGTTAGTTTATGTTATTGTAATGTTTATTGTCATTCATTTCCTTGCTATCCACTATTAAATTATGCTATACTCTGTTTAGTTTTCTGGTCCTAGTAGGTGTCTTGACCTGGCCTCGTCACTACTCAATCGAAGTTAGGCTTGACCCTTACTAGGTACCGAGGTTAGGTGCGCATTCGTAGATCATCGAGGGGCTCAGTTATGGTCTTAGGTTCATAATGGCTCGGGAGTTGGAGATAGATACTCCATTTCAGTAGGTGGTAGAGATCGCGCAGAGGCTGTAGGGTATACAGGGCCTTGAGAGGGGGGATAGGAAGGCAAAGAGGCCTCGAGACTTAGGAGGATATAGTGGTGCTCATGATCCAATTGCAGCACGTCATGGCAGGGGCTATGTGAGCCGCCCATTTCATTCAGCATTCCCAGCTACTAGCAGTGCTCCAACTATTTTGAGATCTCAGGTTGCCCATTTTGCTCAACCACTTTCTAGTACACCTCCCGTATGAGGTGCCTTCAGTGGTCAATCTAGCTAACCAGGCAAGGCTCAATTTCAGTAGCCATGCCCACTGAGAGCTTTTAATTGGGGTTATACTAGACATATGGTAAGGGATTGCCCTAAACTCAGGAGGGGTGCACCTCCACAAACCACACCAGCTCCACAGATTCCACAAGATCTACAGAGTTCACTGGTCATGGTTGCTGCTCTAGTTGCTGCTCCACCTACATCACAACCTAGAGGTGGAGGTCAGGTAGGTAGAGGTCACCTTGGAGGGGGAGTCAAAGCTTCTTTCTATGCTTTTCCTGGTAAGATGGAGGCGTTTGTGTCGGATGTTGTTATCATATGTATGGTTCCAGTCTGTTATAGGGATGCATCCATCTTATTTGATCCGGGATTCACTTATTCATATGTATCATTTACTTTACTCTATGTGTGAATATATATCGTGATGTTTGAGTGCTCATGTATATTTGTGTCCACACATGTGAGAGATTCTATAATTGTGGATAGAGTTTATCGACCGTGTTTAGTCATTATTGGTGGTTAAGGAGACCAAAATTAATCTGTTGCTACTCAGTATGGTGGAATTTGATGTGATTTTGGGCATGTATTGGTTGTCGCCCTATCACACTATTTCGGACTATCATGCCAAGACTGTGACACTACTATACCAGGCTCGCTATAGTTGGAATGGAGGGTACATTAGATTATATTCCTAGCAGGGATGTGTCCTTCCTTAAGGCACATTAGATGATTGAGAAAGGGTATGAAGTATATCTAGCCTTTGTGAGGGACGTCAGTGTTGATACTACTACTATTGAGTTAGTTTTGGTAGTGAGAGATTTCCTAAATGTGTTCTCACCAGACCTACCAGGCATGCCGCCCAATAGAGATATCAATTTTGGTATTGACTTTTTGTCAGGAACTTAGCCCATTTCTATTCCACTATATTGTATGGCACTAGTGGAGTTGAAGAACTTAAAGGAAAAACTGCAGGACTTGCTTGATAAGGGTTTCATCCAACTGAGTGTTTGACTTTGGGGTGCTCTGCTTCTGTTTGTGAAAATGAAGGATGGTACTATATGGATGTGTATTGATTATAGGCAGTTGACAAAGGTTATAGTGAAGAACATGTACCTATTACCGTGCATTGATGACTTGTTTGACCAGCTTCAGAGAGCCACAGTGTTCTCAAATATTAATTTAAGGTTAGGGTATCATCATGTAAAGATTTGGGATTCGAGTATTCTGAAGACTGCTTTCGGGACTTGGTATGGTCACTACGAGCTTCTATTATGTCATTTAGGCTGACCAATGCCCCAACAACATTTATGCACTTGATGACAGTGTATTCCATCCATATCTTGGTAGATTTGTTATCGTATTTATTAATGACATCTTGTTATATTCCCGAAGCCGGAAGGATCATGAGGAACATCTCAGGATCATGCTCCAGACCTTGAGGGAGAAGAAGTTATATGCAAAATTTTCATGGTGTGAGTTCTGACTTGATTTGATGGCATATTTGGGTCATGTGGTGTCTAGTGAGGGGATCAAGGTGGATCCAAAGAAGATTAAGGCTGTTCAAAATTTGCCTAGATGGTCTTTAGCTACTAATATCCAGATTTTTCTTTGTTTGGTCGGGTATTATTGCCGTTTTATAAAGGGTTTCTTGTCTATTGCTATACCTTTGACTTGATTGACCCTGAAGGTGCTCATTTCATATAGTCCGACGAGTGGGAGGTGAGCTTTCAAAAGCTCAAAACTGCAATGATCATTGCCCCATTGTTGGTGTTGCATATAGGCTCGGGGTTTTACACTGTGTATTGTGATGCGACGTGTATTGGGTTTGGCATGGTGTTGATGCAAGATGGTAGGGTGATTGCCAACATGTCTAGGCAGTTAAAGGTTCATGAGAAGAATTACCCAGTGCACGACTTAGAATTGGTAGCTATTGTTAATACATTAAAGATTTGGAGGCACAATCTGTACGGTGTCCCGTGTGAGGTCTATACTAGTCACCGAAGTCTCCAACATCTGTTCAAATAAATAGACCTTAATTTGTGGCAGAGGAGATGGTTAGAGTTGCTGAAATACTTTAATATATTTTATATCATCTTGGGAAGGGCAACGTGGTGGCTGATGCCTTGAGTAGAATGGCCGAGAGTATGGGCAGTTCTATATATTTATTGGCACCAAAGAGGCTAATAACCATGGATGTTCAGGCTTTGGCCAATTAGTTTTTTAGACTGGTTGTTTCTACGCCCAACCGAGTTCTTGCTTGTGTGGTTTCTCGGTCTTATTTGTAAGAGCGCCTCAGAGGGCGTTAGTATGTAAACCCCATTTGCTTTTTCTTAAGGATATAGTGCAACACGATGATGCCAATGAGGTTTCTATTGATGATGACGATGTCAAGCAGATGTAGGGCAGGTTACGTGTGACAAAGAAAGATATAATAGAGTATGTGGCTCGGTGCTTGAACTGTTAGCAGATGAAATACGAGAATCAGAGGATCAGCAGTTTGCTTTAGAGACTTGAGATTCCCGAGTGGAAGTGGGAGTGTATTACCATAGACTTCATTTTTGGAATCCCACTAACATTGAAGAAATTTGACGTAGTGTGGCTTATTGTAGATAAGCCGACAAAGTCAGCCCATTTCATTCTGGTGGTAACAACCTATTCTTTTGTGTAGCTGGATCATATCAATATTCGTGAGATTGTTCGGCTCTATGGTGTGCTGGTATTCATTATCTCCGATCGAGGCATGCAGTTGACAACACATTTCTGTGGAGCCGTCCAATATGATTTAGGCACACGGGTTGAGTTGAGTACAGTATTTAGTCCCCAGATGGATGGTAGTCCGAGCGAACCATTCAGATCTTGGAGGATATGCTACACGCCTATGTTATGGATTCGGGGGGTTCATTAGATCAGTTTCTAACGCTTGTAGAGTTTATCTACAAAAACAGCTACCAATCGAGTATTCAGATGGCTCCTTATAAGGCCTTATATGGGAGGTGGTGTCCTTCTCTAGTTGGTTGGTTTAAGCTGGGAGAGGCTAGGTTGTTGGGCATTAATTTGGTTAGGGATGCCTTGGATAAAGTCAATTGGATTCAGGATCGGCTTCAGACAGCCCAGTCTAGGCAAAAAAGCTATGTTGATTGGATGGCTCATGATGTAACATTTATGGTGGAAGAGAGGGTTTTGCAGCGGTTCTCACCCATGAAGGGTGTGATGAAGTTTGCGAGGAAGGGCAACTTGAGTCCTATATATATTGGTCCTTTTGAGATCCTTGAGAGGGTGGGCGTGGTGGCCTCCAGACTTGTATTTCCCATAGCCTATAGGCAGTTTACCGAATGTTCCATGTTTACATGCTTCGAGTGTATTATGGTGATCTGTCTCATGTATTAGATTTTAGCTCAGTCTAATTGGACAAGGATTTGACATATGTTGAGGAGTCGATGGCTATCTTGGATAGGAATGTTTGAAAGTTAAGGTATAAGAACATTGCTTCGGTGAAGGTTTAATGGAGGGGTCATCCGGTCGAGGAGGTGACCTGGTAGACTGAGCACGACATGCAAAGTCGTTATCCTCACTTTTTCGTCACTTCAGGTATTTCTCTATGCATGTTCCAAGACGAACATTTGTTTTAAAAAGGAGAGAATGTGATGACCTGACTGGTCATTTTGTATATTTGAGCCATGGTTCCCCTTTTGATGCTTCACACATGTGTATTTATTGCTTTATGACTTGCCGAGTTGGTTAGTGTCGTTCTAGGAAGGTTTTGGGTTGATTTGGCCTTTAGTTCTTGGTTTAGAAGCCTAAGTTGGAAATGTTAACCATAATTTGACTTTTGTTAAAACTACCCCGGAACGGTATTTTGATGGCTCTGATAGGTTTGTATCATGATTTTGCACTTGGGCGTATTCCCGGAATCGAATTCGGGGGTCCTTAAGTTTATTTGATTTGTTTCGACGAACGTTGGAAAATTGAGGTTTGAAATTTTCTCAAATTTGACTGTAGGTTGACTTTTTGGTTATCAAATTTGCAATTTGGTTTTGCAATTTGGAATATATACCTTTTTTTTATTTGAAATCTTTTGCAAAATTTGGTGTCATTTGGAGTTGGTTTCATAGAATTTGGATGCTTGGTTGCAATTCTAGTGGTTCTTATGCTTTCGTTTAAAATTTATGTGCTTTTATGTCCGATTCATAGTTATAGATGTTATTTTTGTATTTTGATCGCGCGAGCAAGTTCTTATGATAATTTTAGACTTATATGGGCGTTTCGTTTGGAGCCCCAAGGGGTCGCGTGAGCTTCGGATGTGTTTCAGAAAGGTTTGGACTCAAATACAGGTTGTTGGTGTGCTAGTGTTGCAGTTATCGCAATTGCGATCACCAGCATCGCAATTGAGAACATGACATGGGGGAGGAGGGATCAGGTATCGTAATTGGGATATCTTGTTCGCATTTGTGAAGTCTAGCATTTAGTGGAATAGGTCGCATTTGCTACAATTTTTTCGTTTTTGCGAGGAGAGGAGACTTCGCATTTGAAGGTCTGTGTTGCAATTGTTACATCTCCTTGGGTTGGAAGTTTCCACATTTCTATGCTTCCTCACAATTGCGAACCCTCGCAACTGCGAATCTAGTGTCGCAATTGCGATATCTGCAACTGAACAAAAGGTTGAAAAGTCAAGATTTCATCTCACTTTCTCTTATTTTAGAACCCTAGACTGGGTAGGAGGCAATTTGGAGAGGGGATTTTCATCTAAAATCAGTGGGTAAGTGATTCTAATCAATTTAGAACTAAATTTCACGACTATATATTAGATTTAACATCAAATCTATGAGAATTAAAGAGCAAATTTGAGGACTTTTGCCAAAGTTTTGAAAAGTAAAAATTTGTGGTTTTGAGAGTCGATTTGGACTCTGAATTAAAAATAAAATACATATATAGACTCGTGGGGTTATGGAGAGTCAGAATCTACCCTTAGACCTATGTCTTGACCGAATGTGCCTGGGGTTGATTATTGGAGAATTATATAAAGATCATAGCATTATCTTTCGTAATTGATTTCTCTTGCATCATTGATGTTATTAAATTATATTTTGTTAGATTTGAGTCACGAGGAGGTGGATTTTAGGAGAAAATCTATTTTTGATGGTTGATTTGGTCTAGTTGAGGTAAATATCTTGTCTAACTTTGTGGTGAAAAATTACCCCTTAGGATTTGGATTGATTGTACTATTTATATTACTTAGAAGACGTGTACATGAGCTGACGAGTGTGTATACGGGCTTATATTGTATTTTACCGGTTTAGACGTTTGGATTTCTTCATGCCTTTAATTGAATTTTTCATAACATGCTATATCTTCCATTGTTAAATCTACTCTCACATGTTCTCTCTTTTACTGTTATAATTGCTCATATATGATATAGTTGAAGTTGTTACCTCTCTTATCATTGTGTTACCTCTTTTATTGTTTAGTTACTCTCACTTGAAGTTGTTATTTCGTCGGAATATATTCTTATTGGGATATTGATATTGAAGTGACGAGCGCAAAACACAACACGAAATTGATGTTCTCTAGCCAAAAATAGTATAGTTTAATAATCGTCACCACAAGGATTGGATTTAAACAATGTTCAAGTAATTTCTATCTTGAGGTTATTCAAGATGATTAAACTTCAATTGGAATGATTATGAACTACAACTAACTATTAAAAGTAAAGCAAATGACAATTGATCGCTAAAAACTAGAGACTAGCAAGGTTGTTATTAATGTGAGAAATAAGTGCGATATTATTATTCTGGATTTGAAACTGTTTAATTTCACTATTAGGGTTCTACTGATTCTCTCAAATTCAACAGGTTATTATTTTATTATTCTGATTCAAGTTCCTCTCTCGATTAAACCTAAACCGTTCAAATAGGCTAATGTGAAGTGCGGTGAAACTTGCAAGTATCTATTGGTAAGAATGGTCTAAGAGAAACTTCCCTCGAATATTTCTCAATCTTAATTAAGAATTAGATCAAAAAGCTTCTGCAATTACATTAAAACAATACCATAATCAATTAATGCATATGTTGCAATAGTATTCATTATTATGCTCCTCTTCCAATTAAACACAATAATTAATATAGACACAACTAAAGTTAAAGTTCTTCCTATAAATTCAAGCAATCAACAATGATCAAATCCATAGATAACAATGAAGTCACAAAATCATGTCAAACCCTAATAGAAACTACTCCATAATCACGGGGGAAGTCATCACAAATAGAATTAAAGAGTAAGAAAACATCAATCCAACATTACAATCCAAACATCCGTATTGAATAGTTGAAAAAATGATGAAATCTCGTGTCTTCAGGCCTCTAATTCTCTCCAAAAGCTCCCAAGATCAAAAGTCCCTTCAAAAATATATTTTTGGTATATCTATACCCTGTAGGAACGGGCCCGGACGGAACTACACTTTCTAAATCGAAACAGAAAAATATTCTAAGAAATTTGTACAGGTACACCACCCCTAAGAGTTGTGCCATGCGTCGTGGTAGTGAGTAAGTTCAGATAGCAAGTTTCTAACGAACAATAGAAATTAACACATTCGCCCCCCCCCCCC